>BPLQ01010356.1:0-280578 GCA_021605075.1 Caerostris darwini
GATTATTAAATATCAGGCTGTTTGATTCTTCATGATAACACATTTTGGAAATCTTGCTTTGAAGATTTTCTTTTTGTTTTCTCTTTCTTTGATTATTAAATATCAGGTTGTTTGATTCTTCATGATAACACATTTTGAAAATCTTGCTTTGAAGTTTTTCTTTTTTTTTTCTTTCTCTTTCTTTGATTATTAAATATCAGGCTATTTGATTCTTCATGATAACGCATTTTAGAAATCTTGTTTTGAAGGTTTTCTTTTTTTCCCTCTTTCTTTGATTATTAAATATCAGGCTATTTGATTCTTCATAATAACGAATTTTAGAAATCTTGTTTTGAAGGTTTTCTTTTTTTTTCCCTCTTTCTTTGATTATTAAATATCAGGCTATTTGATTCTTCATGATAACGCATTTTAGATATCTTGTTTTGAAGGTTTTCTTTTTTTCCCTCTTTCTTTGATTATTAAATATCAGGCTATTTGATTCTTCATGATAACACGTTTTGAAAATCTTGCTTTGTAAGTTTTCTTTTACTTCTCTTTCTTTGATTATTAAATATCACGATGTGTGAATCTTCATGATACTCAACTCGTATTCATGGTACTTATTGATCATAAATTAGGATTATTGTTTTTGTCGATCCGTTGCAGATCCCAGCGAAATAGTGTTTATAAATTGAAAGCATATAAATTATTTTATGAATGTTTTCACGATAGTTTATAAACAAACTACAGGGTGCGAGAAAGAAACATTTGACCTCTCAAATGGATGAGCGCCATCTTGCATACCCACGCCGTCAGATAGAACATTTTACTGTAGGGATACCGGAAATCTGAAGTGTATGCATTCAATCCACAAACTGCATCTGATTTGAAAGATGTCATAAGATGTCAGATTCCTCTTGCCATGATACGCGCTTCAGTTCTATCCACCATCTGCCGCATGTAAAGTGAAGTGTCATCGTGTATGAAGGAGGTCACGTGGGAAATTTGAGAAACACATTAAAATGTTTTGCTTTCTGCTGCTTCTCTGTCTTTATTGGTTGTTTTCACTTTTCTACTTAGTCTGTCTATCGTAGGATATTTTCGTGCTTCATATACCGTTCCAACGCTATTTATGTTTTTCACTGTAGAGATCACATTCCAATAAAAAAAGTAGATGTTCTATTTGAAATTCGCGTCACTGTTACAGCATATCTGTTTGAGTTTAATTGCTGTTTTTCATATTATTCTTGAAAACATACCTCAAAATATTTTAAACCAAAATTTCATTCAGTTTCCGGGAATGTTATTATTACTGGGGACTTATATATCGAGAAAGTGTTTTGTAATCACCCTGTATATATATATATGTATATATATGTATAGATATATTATTTTAATAATTAACAATATTGAACTTTTCGTCAAAATAACTTATCTTATACAGTATTTATACCTTATTAGGACGTTTGTAAGATTTCATTTTTCTTCATCATCTAGCTTTTGTGGAGGTTCTGAAAATAGTCTGGCTAATGAAATAATGTTACTTCGAAACGTCGAAAATACTAAATATAATGACAATAATTTTGAAGCCTTACGATGTTACATTTAACGTTGTGGTGTTAATATTAATGATCGAAAATTATAATAATCTCAAATTTTATAGTACACGATAATTAATAACTGTTTTGAACAAAATATAATTGAAAGTCGTAACTAATTATTATAATTTTTTCAGTTTGTTTCCTAAAGATTGATTAATTTCCTTACTTTGTTTAATAAAACAGCAGATGAAGAGATTTACTTTTCTTAGAAAAATAAGAAAAGCTAGTCCTTGTAAAAACTTATTCGGAATTTAGAAAGAAATAAAATTAGCATGGGCAGCAGATGGCATAAAAAATAGGAAAAATATGTTGAATTAAAAGCATCTAAAATGTATTGATTTTTTAATGATGAATAAAAAGGAAATTTCATTTATATGTGGAAGATGCATTAAAAAAACAATGAATTCTTTCAAATGTGATAAAAGTGTTTTTGAAAATTGTGAGTTTTTAATGTCAGGATATTTAAGTAAGACTGCATAGTAATATGTTGATACAGATTAAATTTGTGCGGACGTATAAAATAAAAATCACATTTAAAAATATTTTATTGAAAAAAAAGAATATTTGCTGAAGTTGTCTAGTTATTAACTTTCCTTCGTTTTCTGAATTAATATTACTTCTCCACAAATTACAGGACATCTCCAAGGAAATAAAAACACTTTTCAAAACAAACAAAAATACTAAGTGCCCTTAGATTGTAACATCACTGGGATCGTCTAGATAAATTCCATCGATAACAGCAATAAAGGGCAATTCCAACTTAAGATTATTTAGAGGTACCGAATAATGCTTGAGCAATAGGTCTTTTGGTATTCCAAAAACAACTGTGGTGGATGTCATTCAAGGGTGAAAAGCTGATGACAGTAATGGAGGAAATTCCCAAAATGGGAGGCCTCATAAATTGAAGCAAGGTATTCTTCGACAGAACCCAACAAAAAAAAAAACCACTTTTCTGATGCTTCGAACTGAATTTCAGATATCTCCTAGGAACGCTCCTATATATATATATTGAATATATATTTGAAGAATGCGTAACGTTGAATACCTATTACGATAAGCTACAAATAAACCTCACATTTCAAACAGAAACGAAGTTTCTGACATCGCTTGTAGACAATAAAATCTGAAGAAAAGAGTAATTTCAAATTTACTCAATGAAATGAAGATACTTGTATGTTTGAGGAAGATTTGTTTTCGCTCTTTGTTTCATTTTTATGAGGAAGAAGATATGAAGATTGTAGGGATAATTCAGTTTTCTTTTCGAACCACCACTTGCACATATATATTTAAATTATGACACTATGACATACAGAATTCAAGTATAAATGTAAAAACCCCTAAAATTAAAAAAAACGACAGACTGCAATGAATTATTTTGAATAAACCCTCTGTTGTCAAATATCATGTTTTCTTTATTTTTTATACATTCTTTTGAAACATATAAATAAATTGAGAAACTTATATTACACACAATTAATGCAAATCAGCTGTAAAACAATAAGATGTGTTGCTGTTTTCTTACAATGAACATGCTATTATTAACTATTAATCAACTTAAATAAAAGAAGAAATCTAGAAACGATTTGAATAATTATTATTTATATAAATCGGTTCACTAAATTTGTATTTTGATAGAAGATGTTTATAACTTTCAAACCTTTTTCATATATTATAGTTCTAGATACTTTTTTACAGCATTAATTATCGCTGTGTGATGCAATCGAAGTTAATAAAATTTCAATGAAAAATGACAGTGGGAAGCAAATTATTTTAACGAATTTTCGTATACCCTTAGCATTGTTAAAGGAAATCCCAAGTGAAACGTGCCTAAAATAAATGAATAATATTACTTGTTTTTAAGCCAAAATTCTTTTAAATAGACTTTTCCTTCAGGGACAAGCCAATTTTCTTTTTGGTACCCCTTGAAATAGAATACAATCGTATACTGAAATCCACATCTGTTAGATACTTTCAAAGAAGGGAAATGCAGATATCGAAAAGTTTCTCAACTCGTTAATTGATTTTTAGAAAACAACTTCACGACGTTTAGTAAAACAAATTTAACTTCAGTTAGAAAAAAAGATGTTAATCTATAGATTAAGGCTTTCAGTTTTAACCTCTCTAACAAAGAACATTCTAAGAGCTTTGAGTTGACTTTTCTCTTTCTTTCAATTTGTTTACTGGTGAAAAAGAACTCGCTTTATTTGAAATACCAGAAAGGGATGTCTTGTTAAGAAAAATCAAATCTTTATGTGATAAAACCAAAAATTCTTCAGAGGTTTTCCCTGTAGTGGGACATAGTAGCTCTGTACCTGTAGTGGTTCTCCCTGTTGTGGGACATAGTAGCTCTCAAAATTTTTAAGGTTGTTAGTTGTATCAGTAAATAAGAAAATCATTTAATATACCATGGAGAAAAAAGAAGACATACCGGAAGAAAAGTAACCAGGAAGTCATTGCAATATCAGAAATAAAAAAAATAACAAAAATATAATTCTCTAAACAGAAATTTTAAAATTATATTTGTTTCAAAATTTTTTCATTTTTTATGTTGATTCGTGCTTTCGAATATCTCTGTGATTTAATGCACACTTGGTATTTATTGATGTTAAAAATATTTTCCTGACTAAAATAAATTTTTCAAAAAATGTCCATTACGAATTTCTTAGCAAACATGATATGGCATATCCCAAATGCAGAAAAATAAAACCTTTTTAGTTTTGGAAATTTTATAAAGAAAAAATATCTGCGTATTAAAAAACATTGTATTGGAAAATAAATTAAAAACTAATACTGTAAATTTTCTGCTTTTTTTTTACGATATCTTAACTAATAACGTCAGTATTTAAGGCTGCCACCATTTGGCAGTGAAAAATCTGATAGCAAAAAATATGGTTTTTATTGAACTCAAAATAATTATTAAACTTTTTATTTGTAATTTATAGTAACAAATTTGTGGTTTGAATTAATAAATTCAGAAAAATAATTTAATTCGTTTTTAAGTAATGCTGAAATATATATGCATCCATTTTTATATACGTAGTTGCAAAAGACCTGTAGTTAAACATTGCACATTTTCAGAAATGTTCGTAATTAATTTAATTCAGAATTTAATTTATATTCGTTAATTTTTTTAAAAATAAAAATATATCTGATAGTAATAATTACCTTAACATCCCAAAAAGTTTTCCTAACTGGATTTCTTATTAAAACTAGAATAAATTAAATGAATTGTAGATGGAGAGTTTTTAAAGCATTTGTTTGCTTAAGATTGTTACTGGTAGAAAATTTGTAAACATATTTTTTTAACATAATAGAGAAACAGAATATTTAGAAGAGTACTTTTTTCTAAAAAAAGATAACGTATTTTTAGTTTCACATTTTAGTATTACGTTAAGAAATATATTATAATTACAAGTTGAAATTCATAAAATTGATTACGAAATAATATTTTACTGGAATTTAAATGCATTCTAAAAGAATATTCAGTGAGAAATAAGCTATTGAGACCAACATCAGTGATTCAAAGCAGTAACATTCTACATTGTTCGTTCGGTGTTATTTGGGCTTAAAACTTTTGTAATTGTAGCACATATTTAGCATTTTGCAAAACCAGACAGGTTTATGTAGCTACATGTAACATTACTAGCATGGGACTATTTTTTAAAAGTAGCCTCCAGTTGTCATTCATTTGTACAGCAGTATTCTCTTTAAGAGTAATAAACCAAAGTTATATAAAATATTAATAGAATATCATATAATATGTTTATATCTCACGAAAAATAAAAAAACCCGATTTAAAATATTTCCGTAAAAGTCATAATTTTTATTTGCTTAGTTAAGTTTTAAGCACGAATAGATATGAAAGTCCTTATTTCTCAATAAAATTATTGGAATTAAATTCAAGCTTTATTTTATGTAATATTATGTAATCCAATTACATTTATAGATATATATTCTGGATGCCATTTTTTATCTATAAATGAAACATTTATTTAACTCCTTTTATCTCTCCAGAACTAATTTTATTGAAATACGATCTGTTTTATATAATTTCAATAACCAATATCGAGTTGACATGCCTTTTTATACAAACAGCTGTCTAATCAATTTTTTATTTTTATATATTAAAACTAAAAAGTGGATAAACATATTGGATTTACAAATCTATATGCTTAATCTGATATGTTTTTTACATTTATTATCATTGCATTCGTTATGATAATAATTTTTTTTATATTTATTATCATAACGAATGCAATGATAATAAATATAAAAAAAATATTAATAAAATAGTAATAGATATTTTTTACGATAACTATTTATTCATAATCTGATATAAAAACTTCATTTGATTAAAAATAATTAGTATTGATTCATAAAACGTAAGAATTAAAAAAAAATTAATGTTTGTTTCAGAAATTATACTTTGCCAATTCGACATATTATTTGCTTTGTAAAATAAATGATTATTTAAAAACTATCAAATATTTTCTGAAAAATTCTTTTTTTAAGTCGAATTAAAATGTTTCATAAAGTAGAACATTTTTAAATCGTATTTTCATTATTTAATTCAGGTACATAGTTAAAAAAAATTTCATAGATTTTTAATTCGAGAGTTTAAAAAAATTTGTTTTACTTTTTTTTATCAAAGTGGATAAATATTAATGATTATGATACCTTCAAGGGTCAGACTATACAATGTTAAATTTCTCATTGTGACACGATAAAAATACATCGTGTATATGGAGAAAGCATATTTATGAATTTCTAAATAAATAATACACCTTATATCTGATTTATGTTGCTTAATTCATTAATTTATGTAATTACAGTGATATTTACATGATTAAGTTAAGATAGATCAGATGAAATGACGAAATAGACATTTTTTCAATAAATTGTAATGTGAAGTAAATAAAAAAAAGTAATTTCTAAGCCATCTCAATATACTAGGAATGATTATTAAGCTAATTCAATTTAATTCAGATTTTTTTAAAACTATTAATGACTAAAATAACGTCATTTTATTTGTATTAAATTTTTTAACTAATAATATTAAAAGTTAAAACATTTTAGCATTTGTTTTTAGAAATATATTATTAAAGATTACGAAAAAGCAATAGTTCGAGAAAAATGAATATTTTTTTAAATTGAGGCTTTTTTTATACAGCTGAATAAAGATAAAAATGAATATTTTAGCTTAAATAAATATAATTTTTAAAAATTGTGGTTGCATTAAAAGTTTTTAACCTTTTAAAAAGAAATTTATTTGGTGGATAATATGGCTTTTGGTGATTCGTGCAATTTTTCAGACGATGACAATATTTCATTTAGTGGCAAATATTTTAATCTGAAAAAAAAATATTTTTTCCGTTTTTTTCCCCTGCTGTTTATTAGATGTCATTAAAAGATAAATAAAAACAAAATTTATTAAAAATTAAAAAATTTGCAATTAAAAGTTTAAATTTATTTAAATTATTAAACATGAAAGACGTTATAACAAAGACAGGTTTTAAATAAATGCAACCACAGCTACTAAATTTCATTTACACATTTATTTCTTTGAAAATTTCAAAGCATAATTTTTCAATTTCATATTAGTTACTACTAAATATTTTATTATAAACTTTAGTTATAATGGTTTACTGTAAGTGCTTAGTAATTTGGACGTTAATGTAAATAATTATTTTCGCAATTTGAGTTGTAATTTGAATTATAACCGAAAAAAATTTTATTTTTTATTTTTTAGATCGATCTACAGAACCTTAAAACTTAAATTAATTAAAAGTTAAACTAAATATTTAATAGTGACAAGAAAACTATATTTAATAGGTGTGTACAGTATATAATATAAAGTAAATAAAATATTGACTTAGTAAAGTATTTTTCTACTTCTGTTTTTTATCTACATAAAAAAATAACTTAATTTTATTTTAAATTTACGAAAAAGTGTAGCTCTAAACAATATCAAATAAAAATTTACGAAAACTTTTTACAATAATAATAATTATAATAGAGTATTGCTGACTAAATCTCACCATTTCGTTTCTTTTTAGCAACACATCTTAAAATTTATTTTTTTTCCACATTATCTACTGAGATTCAACCGTTGAATTTGATTGATTTCAGATATTATATGTGTGTGAGTTCAACGGTACTTTTTCAAATCGATTTAAAAGTATAGCATATAAAGACCTTCCTTGTCAAATGGTCAAAAATTCACGTTCATAGAATTTAACGATAAAAATATTGCATCGGTTTTCTTTTTCGTGAACGTATAAGTTTTTCAATTTTATCTAGGGATATAGCCAAACCAGGATGAAGAATGTCTTTGATCACATCAAAATTTTATGTCCTTTTTTTCTTCATTTACCTTTCACAGAATTGAAGTATTTACTTTTTGGTAGACAAAGATTTGTTAAAAGTTAAGAGCAATTTTCCGCATTTCTTTGATTGCAGTCTAAAAAATATTTATCCAATTTTTCTATTAATACTACTGTGTCCAAAGAGTAAGACCAATTTTCAATTTTAATTTAACTAAGCTATTCGCAAAAAGAGGCCACATTTATGGAAAGACAACTCTTAGTTTTTGCATCACGATAATGCGCCAGCTCACACTGCATTAATCCACTCCGGGGACACCGTTTTGAGTCGATTGAAGAGATTCAACGTGAATCGCACCACGCTTTGAAGGCCATCCCTGCCGATGACTTTTTAGCATGCACTAAAGGATTGGCATAAGTGCACTAGATTTCTGTGAAGGCGATGAAATAAATTTGGAAGAATAAAGAAAGAGTTTTTGATAAAAAAATAATTGGTTTTACTTTTTGGGTGCAGTAGTATCTGTACCTTAAAGATTTTAATATACTTTCACGAAAGAAACATTTATCAAATATCATTTATGGTGTTTTGTGTATTTATAGAAAGTTTTCTTTTTTTGTTTATTTTGCAATATTTCTTATTTCGTGTATATAAAAATTATGGTATATCCTGAATTCAATGTCAAAATATCTACAACAACAGACACATACTTCTTTTTGAGACTATTTTTGTGCCATCATTGACTATTTCTTCTTTTCATCCATGAAAACCTTCTTTGAGTTTGAAAAAGAAACGAATAAAGGTTTCAAATCTTTTATTTCTTAGCTTAGGACTTGTAGCTATAGAAAATGATATTCCACCTGCTGATGTGTTTTTAGACCATTGTATAAGATAAGATATTTTTTCTTTATATGTTTGCCTGAATTCTGAAATATACCGTTATTACTTTTTTTTAGAAGAAAATATTGCTTATCTTTTAAGATTATTGCAGTATTTTTAAATTTGCGACAATGGTTACATGGCATGAAAATAAGTTTTGTTAATGAATTTGTCAACAATTGGGAGGTATAATTTTTGTAGATTTCTGTACAATAATTAGTTTGGTGTATCTTAAGGAATATATACAAATAATTTTAGAAATCTTATAAAATAAATTGTTCCTAATAATTTCTATAGTTATAACTCATCACATTATGCATACCATCACATACATAACCTTAACAAGTAATATATATAATAATAAAATAATAATATAATAATAATAATATAATATAATATATTGCTCCTTATTATAAAATAACAGAATACACAGGGAAGCTTCTAACTTTAATCAATTATTATTTTAATAAGACTTCTAGTACACGCGTATCAATTAATATGAAGTTTGCATGCTTTCAAGAGTTAATTAGTTAATTTACACATATTCACTTTCATTCTGCTCTGACTATTACTCTCAATATTTTAGCAGAACACCGAACTGATTTAAAGCAAATGCAAGATGAATGATAGTTCATTTTTAAAATTAGAAAATGGTCATTTATAAAACCAGAACAATCGATAAGAATCGACAAATTACAAGAAATATTAAAAAACAAACAAACAAATAGTGTAATATTATTTTGAGTACCTTTAAATATGTGTATGCAATGAAATACTTTTTTAAATTTCAAATGGTTTCTGTATGGCTATGCAAGAAAGATAACTTTAGGCATATATTTTATATTTAATTTAGACAAAAAATTGTCTCTTATTGCCTAAGACTAATAGTTAATTAAATTTAATTTGACTTTTCGATTCATTATTTTGTAATTTTTTAAAATAACAATTTTTTAATTTATAATTTTATTCAAATTTTTTTATTCAATTTTTCTAATTAAAATAATTTACAATAATTTGTTACAATTTATGTTATTATAAGAGTTTAAAAGCAATTATAATGAAAAAATAAATTACGTTACACGTTACAGTACGTTAAATCTGAATTATAATTTGAAAATTTGACATGAAATTTATTTATATAGAACTAAAAAAGAATTCATATTAGATAAAAATATTCTTTAAGTTCCTTAAAAATTAAACAACTTTAACAAGATTATAATTATTTTGTTCCTTGATGAATTTTTGTGTCAATATGCATGAAAATTAGACCGTGAATGAGTATGCATTATTCAAATATGGTGTTTTATGCTTTGTTTATTATTCACAAAATTTGAATATTTGAATTTTCGATAGTTAAATTATTATGTATTAAATAATTAAATGTAGCAATGAAGAACTTTTTTAGCAAAATTTATTAATTATGTTTTTATAAGGTTTTAAAAACTAATGAATTTTAAGGTATTACAAAATTAAATTCCCGTTCTTTAACATGCTGTACTAAAAGATAATTTTTTTTTTACAATTTTTTTATGCAACATTATTTTTAAATATTATCAAGCATGATAATGAAGCTCCAAATATATAGGGAGTAAAAGTATTATAGTACAAAAATTAAAACTGAATTTTATTAGATGTTCATTATAAAAAATGTTTATTAAATTTTGAGATTATCTAAAGATACGATTAGGATCTAATTGTAGTCTTAAAATCCTTCCAGTAAATATTTTAGAAAGACTGAAAAATTCTTAAATTAAAAGCTATGTATTGTATGTAAATAATAATTCAAAACATAAAAAGGATAATGATTATGAGCTTTTTAAGTCTAGAAGGAATAATTTTTTTTTCGTTCTTTTGAGATAAATTTTGTATATTCCGTTTGGCTATTTTTTGAAAAGTCAAAACTCTTCTCAACTTTTATCAAAAACCTTATCAAGTGTACTTCCTAACTGGTACATTACTTGTTGTAGTTAACTGATAAGGCATAAACATGCAAATTAAGTGCAATAAATAATAATTAGAAATTAAAATTTAAATTTGAACAAGAATTATTGATTGTAAGGCACGATGAAAGGTCTAAAAATAAACTGCTACCGAATTAACATTACAAGACAAATATAATCAATAAAATTTATTGCTACGACAAAAACTTCCTGTAAGTAAAGTTTAACATAAAAATTCAATTTTAACAGAGTACTTTCAAAAATTTATGATCTAATAAAAATTTCTTAATATTAAATTTCTCTATAAATTTGAGCGCGGATTTTTTAAAAATTGAATATATTACACGAATATATTTAAGGACATGCATTGAACATAAATTACTGTGTAAATAGAATTTCAGAAACAAAGTAATTTAATAACACGAAAGAAAAATTTTCTGAAAGTTTTCAATAAATAATAAAATTTGTATTCTCAAATTCACTAGGATGCTATATGCCCTATATATTATTTAGTTATTAATAGTAAATAAGTTAATTTTGGGTAAAAGACAATACTTCTTCTGTTAATATAGATACAGAAACTTACCTTTTCATAGCAAATTACATTTCATTTGAAAACTACAGACTACTAAAGGTCTTTTCATATCCTATTTTACTATCAAGATTTGCCGAACGAATTGTTCAGCCTTCATTTCAATCTGTGTTCACTAATGCCTAGCTTAAGATCTTCCTCAATAAATATAAACTTGAAGAACATAGTATTTTTCAAGCTATATAAAGTCTTTCCCTTGATATGCCGGCAATTCTAGAAATACTTTAAACGTGAATAGGAAATTTCGAGTATGCGACAAAGGATTCTCCGTTCACCAGAGGAAAAAGGAGATTGCCAATGTCAAACGATGGAAGTGTAGTTTTCGATAATGTGAAATCTCGATATTCCTCCATTGGAGTAGTAATGTAAACGAGTTTTACATGATAGGGAGAATTTCTTAGAGAGAAAATACACAGAAAACATTTCTTCTTACTACCTAGTATAAACAAAACACAATAGTTTTATTTATATGCATGAGGTCCATAGATAAAATATAATATGTAACAACAATTCTTTTGTTTGTATGGTTAAAAAGAAATTTACAATATCATAAATATTTAGTGTAATCAGAGAGGTAACCAGAAAAAAGGTAGAATAATAAAAAATTATAAGATTGCATATTAAGTTCTAGACCATAGAATAAGTACTATCATAAATAAAAAAACGGAAAAGAAGAAAAACAAAAATTGTTAAACTGTTGGCGGGTTTTATTTCATTAAAACTATAAATAAATCATATTAGTATTAATGAAAATAATACTAACATACTAAATATACTTAAAATAAATAATAATCACATTACCTAAAAATGGTTTAATGGTACTTTTGATATTTGGATGACATAAATTAATAATGTTTATCATTATAAAACTATCCCATGAAAAGAAAGCCAAACTTAATTTAGTATATATATATATATATATCAAATTATTATATTACATTATTATATATATTGTACCAGACTTGAAGGGTGTCTGAAGGTGGCATTAGCAAATACTATATGAATCCGCATCTTTATTAGAAATCTGTTCACTTACAAACAATTGAAGCAAGGCAACGTAGATCTTGGCTTACTTTGCCTTATATACTAAACAGTAGAAAGAGCACACGCGCACTAAAAACAAATGAATTTATATAATTCATGACAAGGCTGAACATATATAATTTATTCATTAAGGGCATTACACTAATGTAATTTTAAAGATCCTAATTTTAAAGATTCTTTAATAGCATTTCATTATAATAGAGTATAAGGGATTAATAAATTCTTTGAAAGTAAAAACAATATGCATTAGCTATATTGATATGCATTCCTGCTTTTTATGAATTGTAAATCAGGAATTTATTTTTTCTGAAAAACATTTGGGATTAAAGAAAATAAGGCTTTTGAAAAAATATATTTTAAGTCAAGTCTTTTCTTTACAATGAAATTTACTGTAATGTCTAGCCCAAAATATGGTAAAATTGTATTCTGTGTGATGTCATTGAGTTATTTAAAACATTAAGCTCTTTTATTAGAAATTTTTTGATATTTAATTTCTTCTAAATTCTACGCATTTGACAGAGAAATTCTAATGGAAAGTTATAAAAGTTGATATGATTATTTGGAAAATGTCTAGTGGTATATTTCAGAATGATTTCTAGACCAACGAACTTGATCTGTGCTCCAAATATGAATGTGATATGACCAAATTTTTGTATTGTTTAAAGATAGTTTTCAATAAGCTGTTATTTGATATAAATTCCGTTAGCTCTTAACTAACCCAAATCAGAAAAAATTTCCCGTTGAAGAAATAAGATAACAAAGAATTAAATTAAGCATTTACAATGTTTGAAATTGTAATTTTGTTGAATGATGTTATTTATGATTGATACAAACGTAATATCAAAAAAATATTCACTTACTAAACTTTCTATTTCATTCTAAACTTTCTAATATTTTCTACGATAATTTTCTTATAAATAATCAAAATGTGTCATTAAATCTAAAGAAAGGCTTCAAAAATTATAAAATAGCTGTTTTACATTTATGTAAGTGAAAATTTAATAACCATTGATATTAATAATATTCTTTTTTTTCAGTTGTAAGAATTGCCACCAACTAAGAGGAAACATGGCTCTTAACCATGTAGCCCTTTTGGTTCTTCTGTTGGTGCCGACCATCCAGGCACAAAACAATACAACAGAATTGGCAGAAATCTATGAAGAAGGAGATGAAGAAGAAGGAACAATTTTCGATGATGAATTCGTCCGTGTTAATGACAGTTGGAATGGAACTGAGGAAGCCCAGAATGACACTCAACCCCGAGAGCATGAATGGACCGGAACTGTTATACAACAGGTTGTTACCCTGTCGATCATTATGTTGCTCACATTGATAGGAAATACAATTATCGTCCTGGTTTTGTCCTTATCTCGATATCGAAAACGTTCACCCAGAGTGAATATCTTCATTTTGAACCTAGCTATTGGTGACTTAGCAGTCTGCTTTATAACGATGGCGTCAGAACTCATTCACGAGGTAAGTTTTTAAGTTAATATAGACAAACACTGAATAGCGTTATCATGTCCATAGTCACACTCAATCAGTGCATTTTTAATGTCAGCATATTTGCAAACATTTCTGAATAATATTGCCTTATTAATATTTGTTCAACAAGAACAAAAAAGGATTCAGCAATCGTGATTTTGTGATTTAATATTTCAAACAGGAAATTTTTAAAGATATTAAAATGATAATTCATTCTTATAATTCTAAGAATTTTATTAATATGTAAGAAAATAATTACTTGAATTAAAAAAAGATTACATTTTCTACAAACTTGAAAACTACCTGATAAGAGTAGGGATACAGTATCTTCTAACTGTTATATTATGTTTCATAACTGGACAATATATCTATAGCAAATAAACTACGATATTACTTTATAAAAATGTGAAAGTATGTATGCTGATTGAGTATGGCTATGTCCTATTTGACAAGATAATGGCTAACAATGATTTTAGTTAAAATCCACGTGTCGCTCTTTCATGGCATTAATAACAAATATAATTTTCGTCAAAATGCTTTAAAATTTTTTGAAGTGTTATATTAAATATATACTAGGAAAAAAAAATGAAATTTTAAATAATTGATGTTAACAACGAGCAAAACGAAAAGTCTGTTTAAATATTAATAATAAAGATCATAAGAATTCATTTTAACATTTACAACAGCTTTATTAGAATAACTGAACAATTGAATTTTACAATTTCTATATATTAAGGTTTCGATCAGTTTGAGAAAAACTGCCTTATTCGAGTAACGTATTCGCTTTAATTAATAAATACATTAATAAATTTAATTAATGTATTTAATTTATAAATTTAATTTAATTAATTAATTGCTTAATTTAATTAATAAAATAAAATTCGAATTTAATTTAATAAATTAAATTCGCTTTAATAATAGTTAAATAATAATATTAACAATTATAAAAATAATAGCCAAATGCTTCTTAATTAAAAAATAAATATCCGAGGTGTACTAATTAAAAAGTAGAATTATATTCAATCATCTATAAAACTTTCCTAGAGAAATAAAATGTGAATAATAAAATATTGTAGAAATAGTTTTTATAATTAACAAAAAATATATAATTATTGATTGCCTGCAGAACTTTTGAAATTTGAATGCTCAAATAACTACGTTCGTACTTGTATAAGCTGAATCACAGAAACCACCAGAAATATAACTAGAATGGCTTCAATATCTTATTAAGGATATATCTATTAAAAACAATAATTCAGGTTTTAATAAATTCGTTGTTTCCGAATATTAAGATTAAAATACCGAGAAAATTAAAAGATATAAAACTGTGACTGTTAAAGAAGTACACTGACAGAAAAAAAATCGCAACACCAAAAAAGACTTGTGTTAGATAAACGAAATTTGGTAGGTGGGTTTATACATCTGAAAAATGACATCGATTTAATTTTCGAGCTTTTCGCATAAGTGTAGCGCTAGTAGCACCACTCGGAACATGCAAATCAGGTTTGCTTTAAATGCGTGCTGTAAAGTTCGCGAACGTTATTGAGCTTTGAAATTTGACGTATTGAGTTGATGTTAATCAAGAATGCCTTTAAGAAGACGAAGTAGCCATTATCAACAGCTCCCCGATTTTGCACGAGGGCTTCGAGCCTGGCGCCCTGTAGCGTGCATTCCACTGACTCCAAGCCATTGCCGTTTGCAATACCAGAGGTGTCAAGACAGAGCTCAATGGAGGACGGAGTGGAGATCTGCTGTGTTTTCGGATGAAAGCAGGTTCTTTCCTGGTGCCAGGGATGGCCGTGTGTTGGTCAGAAGGAAGCCAGGGGAACGCCTGCAACAAGACTGACTGCGGGCTAGACACCTACACCTGGAGTCATGGTCAGGGGAGCAATTTCCTATGACAGCAGAAGAACTCTCGTGATTATTCCAAACCCACTGACTGCAAATTTGTACGTCATTCTGGTAATTCAACCTGTAGTGCTGCCATTCATGAGCAGCTTTCAAGGGGGAGTTTTCCAACAGGATAACGCTCGCCCTCATACCGCTGTTGTAACGCAACGTGCTCTACAAAGTGTCAACATGTTACCTTGGCCTACGAGATCACCAGATCTGTCTCCAATTGATATCATTGGACGACAACTCCAGCATCATCCACAGCCAGCACTGACCGTCCCAGTATTGAAAAAACAAGTACAACAAGAATGGAATTCCATACCACAAAATGACATTCGGCACCTGTATGACACAATGCATGCACGTTTGCAGGCTTGCATTCAAAATTAGGGAGGTTACACCGGCTATTAATGTAACAGCATTTTATATTTGAAATGCATTTTCAGGATCTTAAATTAACCTGCGATCTTTAAAATTTAATCAATTAAACCTGTTAACTAGACAAAAGCATTGTTCGAATTTCATTACTCTGCAATAATTTTTTCTCGGCGTTGGGTTTTTTTTCCGTCAGTGTAGTATAAGGTATAAAAAAAATTACGTCTACAATTAGTTAGATCCGTTGTAGGCTTCTTTGGTAGTGTTTCTATTCAATGGCTATGAAAATAAAAAATTATCTTGCATTTTTTTAAATATACACATATATTAGTAAATATTTCAGTTAAAAGGTATTTTTTTTCATTTCATTTATTAACAATTTAATTTACATTCCAAACCTTCAGAAATCTAATTAAAGAACTTCTATTACTCTACTTTGTGATGAAAGAAGGGCAGTCAAGCGTTAACATGATTAACAGTAAAAATTATAATCAAAACTCAAAACGTATTTAGTTAAAGAAAGCAAAACTCTTCATAATTTTACAGAAATAGTCTTTCCGCTTTTATTGAAACTCTTCAAAATTTATAGGAATAAAATATTATAAGGAGTAAGTAAAAATACATTATTTATTATTAACACTTTTATTTTACTTTAACATATTTTTATACCCTTAGGGAATTTTATTTTCAGTTACAAAAATGGAATTAGTATAAATGCCATTTGAAAATAATGGCGAAGAGAATAATAATTGATGCTCCTTTTAATTATTTTCGAATCTAATTATATTTCTGTCTATTTATTAATAAGGTTTTCTAGTGAATATATATAACTACACATCTGTGTTCTTCAATCAATTTAAAACAAATTTGTAGCTGATGTGTAATGGCCGTATTTAAATATATCGTAACATAATTAAAATTCTGTTACAATGTCTTTTAAATAATTTAGTTCTGCCTTTTGGCAAATAATATAAAAAATAACTGATTACAAAAAAATATCTGCTACTCTTCGACTACATCAAAATAAGAACATTCAAAAAAAAAAAAAAAAAAAAAAAAAAAGAAATTTTTCAGGAAATATTTACTTTTTTTATAACCAATCAACTTATTTTTGTAATTAACTTGTAGTCTTGCAGAACTGTTTTTTACAGTGACGCATGATAAGTAATTCATTTTAACATCTAATTAAATAGAGATTTAAACAGCTAACTTTTACAGTTAACATTTTTACATGATCACGGTTGTAAACAGACTGTTTTCATTGGTATTCAGATTAAACTTATTTATTTATTTAAAAATATATCTTATATCAGGTAACATAAGGTTAAGAATATTGTAATTGATAATGAGTAATAATAATAACAATTTCTATGATACAGCAGTATGGCATTTATGGTGGTAAGTTTATAAAAAATAATATTTTTTGGTACTACCCCGATTAGAAATTTATGAAGAAAGATTATTTTCAAAGAAGTTCCAAGTATATCTTACTATCTTATTAATATATAAAAAGAGCTCATTAATTGATTATTTTAATAGCAAAAAATCAATTTCTGCAAAATATGGAGATTTATCATTAATAAATAACGTAATAGATTAAACATTTTAAAATTAATTTGATGGACCTTGCAAGATTTCATCGTTTGAAGCAATGTGAATTTTGTTAGAAGTTAAATCTTTAACTAGCAATTGAAAAGATTCCTTCTCAAATGAAAAGTTCTATTGATTCATACTCTCGTTTTAAATTATTGAAGGTACTGTTAAGAATTCTCCGAAACTCGAAGTACTCGAAAATATTACTTGCACTTTCAGTAAGTTTGAGAATAAGGTTTTCATTTAAAGTCAAATGATACTATGTTTTATTTTTATCCAAAAACTAAATGAATAAAATTAAAACTGAGTATTGGAATTGCGAAATATATACTATAAATTATTCTTTACATTATTTTAAATAACAATTTAAAAAAAAATTTAACATCTCTAGTTGGGCTTTATCGTTAAAATGGCAATCTGTCAAGTATAGAACTGAAAAATGACGTGTTAAAACTACTTAACTACTTATTTGAAAATCTTTAAATGTTGTTCAATAAATAACAGTTATGAATACTATTATAATCAAAATTCTTATCGTTTTTATCGTTAAATTAATTGATCGCAAGGATGGATAAGAAGGGGGAAACGGTATGGCATCAAAAAAGTTCCAAAGTGTATTAATAGATGGCGCTGTAAGCAGTATACCATTCAAATTAAAACGCATGCCCATGGCACATTGCATTTAGTTATAAAAACGTTGGGTACGCAGCTTGCCATGAGTCTCTCGCGCTCTGCTTCTGAAGCTCTTTTACAAGAACGACGACAGTCAGCTAACATCTTTAAAGAAATTCCTGTCATTAAAGGGTATAAAAAAGGCTGTAGTCCGATGTCTGCCAAGGGTCTGCAAAAAATGATTAAGAAATTCAAATAGACAGGTTCTTTTGCTGTGAAATCTGTCCGAGAGAGGAAATCAGTTGCTTCGACGTCGGTAGAAGATGTGGTCACAGCGTTACAGGAAGGGCCCGATTTTAGACATGCCTGTAAGCATGGTACAAAACATTTATGCAATATCCTGTACATACCATACAAAAAACACATGTTCAGGAGTTGCTCCCTGCTGACCTGCCAGTAAGACACACGTTTACTTTAGAATTTCTTGCTCTCATGGAAGGGGACAATGATTGGCTGCGGAACATTTTGTGAAAAGACGAGCCCATTTCTCTCTCCAAAGTTTTGTCAATACACAAAATTGCAGGATATGTGAATGGAAAATCCATTAGCAAATATACCAGTACAGCTTCAATCTGCAAAGGTAATTGTGTGGTACGGTTGCATTCCTGCCGGTCCTGTTACTTGTACGGTCAATGGTAAACGCTACGAGAGACTTTTGCGTAACCAGGCCATTCCAGCGTGCATGTCTGTATAGAATCATTTTCATGCAAGATGGCACTCCTCCGCACATTGCAAAGCCAGTGAGGCAGTTGATCAAGAGGCATTTAGGAAATGATAAAATTATCCGACGTCATTTTCCTACAACCTGGCCTGCAAGGTTACCGAACCTTAATCCCTAAGATTTCTGCAGTGGGGTTATCTAAAAAATGTTGTGCTTAATAGACGGATTGCAAATTTATCTGAATCGAAGGCACGGGATAGGCAACATATCAACAAAGTGACTCCTGAGACACTCCGGTCTGTTGTGGAACATGCTGTTTGTCGGTTTCAACTTGTGGCGGAAAATGGTGGAGAGCATATTGATCATGTCTTGTGCATGTCTTGTGATAATTAACAGGCGTTTTCATTGTTGCTTTTTATGCGGTGTTTGGTCCAAGGACGATTAGAAAACGATTTTTCCCATCCAATGTGGTAGGATATTGCTGCAGTGGATGGGCTTTCCGCTAACAGTTCTACAGCTGTTGAATATCTTGGAAGCCATTATTTCCGTAAAAAAAAAGAAGCAATCAAACACATTAAACAATACAATTGATTTAATGTACTACTCATGCCAAAGCCGTCGTAATTTCGATTCAAAATGTCTCTGGTAGCCGAATCCCCTTCCGTTATGCCGCATACAGGGACATCTATGGACACACTCTGGAACTTTTTCTGATGCCATACCGTTTTTCCCTTCTTCAAGTATCTTCAGTTCAAATTTGAACTCATTCTGACGATTGTTTTTTTTTTTTTTTTTTTGCAGCATTTTGAAAGTGGAACTTTAATTATAATCACCTGCAGAATAGAAAATATAGTACTAATATAAATTTCTTTTTAGATTAGAACACTTTTATTTTTAATTAAGTAATTAGTTAAAATAAGAAGACATTAATATAATAAATATCTTTATTATATAAGTCATCGTATAATTCAAATAATAACGAAAATAAAAATAAAAATCCACCATGAATCATTTTATAGAGACATATGTACACGTTTAAATATTTTGTTATACGGCACATTATTATAATGTTATAATATTTTTGCTAATTCACTTACATGAATAATATATATGTATTCTCTGAATATAAATCTGAGTAACCTTAAAAAAGTTAGAAATATTGTGTAAAATAATGCAGCTACTAATTAAAATAAATACTAATTTGGTACTAATTTCTCTAATAAAATCTACATTCTTCTTCCATTTTGAATGTAAATGCTTTGTGTAGCTTCCAATTTACATTAAAAAGTTTTGTTATTACTCTTAAAGACTACATTATATATCCTGAAAATCTGATACGTTACCTTCAATGATAAATCTTGAGTGAGCTTAGTATTTATTGAACCTTGAAATTTTTACTACCACAATTATCAAGAAAAGTCCAGAGTATTCGATTCAGAATGATAAATGCTGTCACCAAGACGACCATCCACCTTCAATGAATTTTATCAGTAGAAAAATTCACGTAAAATATAACTTCTCATGTTAAAAGCAATGGTTTGTTTCTTGAATCATTTTTCATCTGAAAGGCTACAACAAGAGTCCGGTGTTATTCTGAGAACTCAATTTCCGATATAGTAATTTAACTGGAAAAAGCAATATATGTTCTATTTTTAAGTTCTAGGAAAGAAATATTTCATGTCACAAATCTGTAAGAGATATAATCGCTTCGATGACAAAGTCGAAGAAAGGTATTTCTGCGGAAATGCAGCAAACCTAAATATTCTAGGATAGATCTCTATAGAACTCTAAAGCTTCATAGGAAATTGTATTTCTTGTTGTCCCTTCTGAAAAAGACTTCTTGCATGATAGCAACTTGGGATTTTTATTTCCGGGATACTTTGGATGCCATCGACTGATCGAACAATTTGTGATGGAATTTTTCTTGAGAATGGCCTTACTAATAGTAATCATGCAAATAAGATCGTTTTATCGAAAACCTTTATTGTTTTTCGCTAAAAAGCTTCCACATATCATCCAGGTAGAAACGTTGCCTACTAAAGAATTGTTGCGAATATTCCTAAATTTTTTCATCTAGTTAATAGGTCTTTTTGTTACTATTCAGAATAATAGTAAACATTTTGTGTGCAACAGAGAATCATTTAACCAATTCTTTTTAACATTGACTCTAGGTTAAACCGAAAATAAACATTGTAACTTGAAGAAATTTTTTCCTACAGCTTAAGCGATTTACATAGAATACTTCTCAAATTACTTTTTGAAAATCCAGAATTTCAACAAGAATTAAAATGAAATATAGTGCATCTTATTCCCTATCTTGTATGCCACAAATTCTTTTAGTACTCGAGACTCTTAAAAATTAATTGTGGGATTACAATACTATATTTCTATTATGAGTGTCATAATAATCTATTTTTAGTCTTAAATGTTGTAATTTTTACGCTTTTCCTTTATTATGCAGGATTGAAACTGTATGATTGATTATAATTGTATTGTGTATGATTAATTGCAATCATAATTATTTTTATTCGGGGGCCCAAGAATAATTGAGGCGTTGCGGATACGAAGATCGAATTCAACATTGAATCAATTTTTTTTCGCCATTGGCCATATAAATATATTTATTACTATAAAATAATAAACCAAAAATGAGACATCCTTGAGACAATACTTTGAATACCTTTTTTGTTGAGTTCGATCTTATGGAAATTTTTCAAACGCGTTTTACTCACAACCACCTTTTGTTGAATTCGCCCTTCGTATCCGCAACTTCTCAATTATCTAACAATTAACAACTTCTTTGATTAATGATATCGCAAATTTCTTATTACTAGATGCAATAATTTCTTGCAACATGAAATAAAAATTGCAAATAATCTGCTTTAAAAAGTTTATTTGAAATGTAATTTTCTTATAACTTTAAGATAATAGCACGGATGATGCTAACAGCATGAACTTAATATACTGAACAGTTGTTTAAAACTTGAATAAACTTAAGAGGTATAATTAAAAATCGA
Source organism: Caerostris darwini (assembly GCA_021605075.1). Classification (NCBI taxonomy): domain Eukaryota; kingdom Metazoa; phylum Arthropoda; class Arachnida; order Araneae; family Araneidae; genus Caerostris; species Caerostris darwini. The sequence goes on from BPLQ01010356.1 coordinate 22,053, forward strand.
TATTTATTTTGAATTTCAATGGATATACTAAGATCTAGGTCCATTCAATATTAACAACTTTAATTAATTCCACTTAAAAACATTTTGCACTTTTCTTCGACCCTTATATAAGGCATGATATTCTGCTTAAATCAGCACAATTGGCGTTAGGAGGATCTAGTGATAAAAGGAATTTCAAGTGCAAGTTGAAGAGATTAATCGTATATATAGGCATCTTAAGCAAATGAATATAGTTTCAAGTTTTCGCTTCCCTTTTCATTCCAAACTATTTCATTTAACAGTTTCAAGTAAGAGAATGACTTTGAGAGCATCAAACCTAATTCACTTTCTTTGTTTCAGCCTTTAATATCATTACCAAATAATTGAATCAAAAGAAATAATAGTAATAGTGTCTGTGAAATCTATTTAATGTCTGATGATGTGACTTTCTTACTGAGGAAAACTCTAGACAATTGATTCTTTTCACGTAGAGGTGAAAGTAGATGACAAAGTTTATAAATATAAAACGTATAGATTTCTTGCTATAGAGGGTGTAGTAGAAATTTATATTTGATAGTAAAACTTTAACTAAATCAGTATAAGTATGTAATGCTTAATTAATGAAATCTAATTGCAATACAAATTTTTTGATCAAAACCTTTTTTAAAAAAGCATGACTAAATTTAACTTATGAATTATTAAATGATTCTGTGATTCTTCTACGAATCAATCATATATAAATGATTCTGGGATTCTTCTATGAATCAATCATAATTAAAAGATTCTGTGATTAACTTAACTAAAATAATTGCCTATTTTAATGTTATTTTAGTGCAGCATTGAAAAATATTAACCTCCCATTACGAAACCAAATTTACATCTGCCTATGTGTCGAGTTTTCCCACGATTACATGATGACAAAGTTAGTTTTCCGAATGTATTTGCATAAAAATGTCATATCAATAACACTCAGATGTTTTTGATGGGACATAAATTTTTTCTGTTAAACATTATACTATTCTAATAACATTTTTAATGATTTATGTGTGGAATATATATGATAATTTTTCTAAAAAATCTATTTTTTTTATAACTCACTATTCCACAATGTGTGAAAAAAACTTATAACAATTTCATGTTAAATTTAAATCATTTGTTCTCTTCTCATATCTAATGGTCTTTGTTTACAGTTTATAATGATACAGACGCAGTTTCGTACAGACACAGTTTTTTAAAATTACTATCTCTCATATTATCCCATTTTGCTTATTATGTTGTATTTTTCAGGGACAATTTACATTGGGAAGATAATGGAACTATTAACCTTATCTCTGAAATCATTAAACTACATCTTCTCATTATTATAATGAGTTTTTCTAAAGATATTATCTCGTCAATATTATATGTATTTCTCTTTATTTCTTTGTATCATTTTTGATAATTTGTACGTGAACCATCCTTCAGAAAGAAGCTACCTTAATATTTTTCAATGAAATATTTTTTTATTATACATTTTTTAAACCAAAGACTTCGTTAGAGATATCACGAAGACAGAGAGAGATATCATACGGATGTCCCGAGAAATCTCTGGCTGGTAAGGTATGGATATTAAAATCTTCCTGGAGGATTTTCCAAGATATATTCTTCTTATGTTTGAGAGTAAACTCAAATATTCCACAGAAAGTACATAACTGACACAAGCAGCCATAATAACTAACGAATATACTAGCTTTGAAAACAGAGGCTGTAAAGATATCACTGGTACACAAATCGGGCACAATTCATATGAGTACTTCAATTTTATTTGTTATTACTAAGACACAATAATGTTCCTTATTTCGAAACATTAATTCTAAATTTCTTTTCTCTCGCACACTAGCTACACACGCTGAGATGGTATTTTGAGCGGGATCTCTTATTAAAAATAAATAAATAAATAAATTTATTATTATTAAATTTCTGTGGTAATTATGCATTGGGAAAAATATGACAACCGTGATAATTCTATGATTGGAAAAGTTTCAATTTTAAATTTCCTATTTTTTTGTAATATCAATCCAATTTTATATATTCCATTTTCTATCCTTTGATTAAAATAAAATATAATACGAAGCTCAAAGTTACAAATAATAACATGGAAAACACTTTCGAAACGACTTTTAATCTTACTATTAAATTTTATTTTAATCAAAAATTTATTTTAAAAACAGAAGAATTCGCCAGATGGAAAATTAAAATTATTTTTCTGTAAATTTAATTTACATTTGAAAGATCAGTTAAATTCAACGACATTTTTTCCCGTTGTCGATTCCTGTGAATTGTGGTCAACAATTAAATAAAATTGAATGCTTTAAAGGCTTTGCTTTTCTGAATTCGATGCTACAATTTTTTCCATTCAGTTTTCCAATATGAATATTTTGAATTTAATTAAATATTTTGTAACCCTTTACTATGGTACTAACAGAGAATAAATTTATTTCGTTAAATTCTGTTAATTTTTAAAATATTGTTTTATTAAATTAAATTTTGTCACTTTTTGTGTGAATAACGATACTAACTTCAGATATCTAGTTCGAAAATTTCTACACTTACAATTTAAGTTATGTTATCTTCAAGAAATTGTCGTGATTTTATAAGCTACACTAGAATCATGTGATAATTATGTAAATTTAAATAAAAAAACCATTCAAATAATTGCATAAATTATCGTAGATTGTTTTACGCTCAAATATAAAAATAAAAACAATTAAAACCTTTTTTTTTTTTCTAGGTTTAACAGTACTAAAATACGTATTAAGTTTTTAAAAAAGAATAATAAAAACACAATATTAAAAATAATAATTTCAATTAAATTTAAATTAGATATAAAATTTAAGGTTAAATGCCACGATAAATATTTCCATCATCCTTTTAGAATTCAAATATTTATTTTTCGAACAGTGTTTGACTTTTTGTTGTCTTATTTATGAAGTATCTCTATATGATAAATAAAACACATGCTTTGTTTTAAAATAAGTAAGAATTATTTTAGTATATCTTTGCTTCAAAAATTATACAATAGTTATCAGTTTCCTTAATATTAAGCCTCTAACATTTTGAATAAGAAAATTCAGTCCCGTTTATATAAATTGAAGCTTTCAGTAACTGTTATCAAAAGGCTTAGGACATAAAGTTTCATAAATGCAACTTAATTAAACTTCTTGTTATTCCTTTGGTATTGCAGTAATGATAATTCCAAAGAAGTACCCTTTATAGAGGCCACAGATAGGATAAATAAGGATTTGTGGCAACAGACACTGGATGGAGACACTAGAAAATTCCCTCAGGGAGCAATCACACAAGGATCCTTTGAAATGCATCAGTGATTCCCCAGGCAAAAGACCACATCTTTCTTCAGAAAGTGAACAAAAGGAAAAGGCCATCAGACGAAAATGCGATAAGCTGCAATCTCGCATTGAACTTCTTTTTCTCCGCTATGCGGTACTTTCCGCTAAAACAATAATACTAAGTTACGCCTTCAGGTATCGAGAAGTGATACGGTTAAGGGTACAAAAGAAGTAAATACCCTTTAAAGAGTCAAATATCCATTACTATGTGACAGCTAAAAAGCATTGCAATTAAATCCATTAGAAATATTAAACTTTTAAAATATTCGAATCTGAATCTAATTCAGCGACTTAATTAGAGCATTTTGGAGTAATGTGCTAAATTTTAGCAATTAATTGTCGTTCAGAAGTTACAAAATTTACTGGGAATAGCGCAGCAGTATCTAAAACTGATTGGATTTAAGCAAATATTATAAAATCGGGCAAGATAAAGAATAAAGCAAGATTGATCTCAAGTTTATGAACTTAAAAAGAAGTTATTTCCTCTCGTGCTGGATATTATTGCTATTATCTTCTATTAAATTTTGCAGTGTCTATGGGCAGACTCAAAACAAATTAAAAAAAAAACAACCTTAATTTTTATAAATAAAAGATGCTTGATTAAAAATAACTGTTTTAAGAATATATCAATCTAATTTTTGTAAGTTCTATTGTAATTTAACTATCTGATGGTGGTCTGTCTATTTTAAAATTTTACTTTAAAGAATTTTATCGGAAATAAATTTATTCATGAGGGCAAGGAGTTCTTTGAAAGAATATCTTTAGATTTTACATTCCAATAGAAAAAGTTACCTGAAAAAAATGTCTAAAATATAAAAAGATAATAAATGCAAATGCAGAATGGTGGAGATCGCTACAACTGCCAGAAAAAAATGGTGAAGTTCTTCCTTTGCTCTTTTTACACAGCATCAATCTCTTTTAACATCTTCATCGAAATATCGCAACTCAATAAAAGAAGAAAAGGATGTAGAAATGACATAGAAGGAAGTTAACATTCCTCAAATGCCTCCCACTCCCTTGGAATCCGGATTTTATGTGGTTAATACAAACATGGCTTCAGGTTCCAGCTAACAAAATAGAATCGCCATTATCGGGTGTGTCTGTCAGCCCATCCGTCAACAAAAAAGACGAAGAATCTTAAACAGAAATGCACAATGGATGCAGTTTTTCTTCTGAATTTTGAATAGAGGCCGCGAAAATCTTGCGGCACTAAATAATGGGAGAAAGGACGAGAGTTGATATTAACTTACTCCCAAATCAAGCGAAAGAAAGCTGCCTGTAGCATTATTAAGTATAGAGAAGTATGAAAAGATGGAAAATTTTTAATTAAACTTCCAATACTCCTCTGTCTGTTTTCTCGATAGGAATTTTTCCAAACACAAAGCGACCGTAACTGCTTTTCTCCCGAACAATTGACAAGGCGCTTCACTAATCGACACCACTCACTTTCTCTGAAGAATCATTTCTGGTGTGGCTTCTGTTAGTATAATCTCTTTGTTGTTGGTTTCCTCCATAATGAGATTGTGCACCGCGATTTTTAACTTTCCCAGGAAATATTCAGTCCATTTATTAGATATTTTTATTTGCATAGTGTTGTAAGATTTGTAACTGCAAAAAAATGATAATTTTTAATTTGGCAAAAGTTTACCTCAGAACTAAGCCTAATTCTGGTTAAAAGCCTTATATACTTTCCACTCTGAAATCACAAGTTTAGTTTTTTAATAATTTAACATGAGACACAGGCATGCTTACAAACACACACACCCACACACTCACACAAACACACACAAACACACACACACACACACATATATATATATATGATGGAATCAACAATATAAAATCGTAACTTCTAAAGAATCATTGATTCAATATATGGTTTTCATATAATTTAAGAGATATCTAGTACTTAATATGATATATATCTGTATATATATATATATATATATATATATATATATTATGAGATTAGTGTCATATCAGTTTATACGCTTGAAATTCTGCCACACATGAGAGGAGACACACAGGCATAAGATTAGTTTTGCCTGTATTATTAATACACTAAGTAAATGAATAAATATGTAATGACACTTTTAATGCTTAAATATTTATAATACTTATTATTTTCTGATGATTTTTTTATTTTAAATTGTTTCTCTGTTTAGGTATTGTGTGTGGGAACATTATTACAGATTAAATATTTTATATTTGGTAATTTAATTAGACCTTTTTCTGACACCAGTATATTAAATAAAAAAATATTTGGTTAAAATATTCACGTAGAATCTCTCAATACATTTTAATATTTTCTATTAACTTGATAAATTAATTTATTGTAAACCGATTAGATTTCAAACATTCTTAGTTATATTCCTTTATTAAAGTTATAAAGCGATTTAAGTTAATGCGCTTAAAAATTTTAAAATTACTTGTTCCTTTTATATTGTGCAGTTTATTCTTTTTTTTTTTGACACCAGGGCTTTAAATAAAAATAGAATCAACAAAATAAAATATTATCCTCTAAGTTATCATTGATTCAACATATGATTTTCATATAATTTAAGAGATATCTAGTATTTAATATGATTCATTATTATTGTATAATTAGAGAATACATTTTTTATATAGATATATTTATTATTAAGTTGCATTTAGTTCGCATTACATTTATGCTTGGGATGAATTTTTGGAAATAGTTATGTTCGTACTTTGGTTCTTATAAATAGAAAAGGCTTTCAAATAATCATAACATTTATATTTATTAAAAAAAGAAACTACAAATTCTAATGAGGGCTTTGTTTCTTATAAATTCAGAAAAATGGGTTATTATATTCTTAATCCCTTGCTTAAATAAACTTCAGTTTCTTATAATATTCTGTCAGGAATTTTATTCTTCATATTAAAGAATGTCTATATTTTTAGTTTCATAAAATTCTGAATCCCTCCAGAAAAACATCAGTGTGTTTTAAAATAAAAATCTATTTAAATTTAAAAACTGTATTACATTACGGATTAACGTAGTCTATTTATACAAAAACGTAAAACCTGAATGCTTAAAAGGTTAAAAAAACTTATAACTCATTAAAATTTTTTATTAGAAAAAAACACCCTGTGCAAGTTTTAAGTATAAGGCTTTTTTATAACTTAAAACCCACATAATGGAAAAAGTAGTACTACTACTTTTATTTTTATATAATATATTTCATTAAAATTGAAGTAGATGTGTCAGAATCGCGTGACAACCTTTTAATAAATTTGCTAATTTTTTTTTTGTTTTTTTTTATTTGGTAAAAGTGAAAATTTACTGATTTTTTTCCAACATAAAAAAGTAATGAGGTGCTTAAGGTATTAAATTGTCATTTTTTTGGAAAAAAAATTAGTTTCATTTCTTAAGCATTCCTTCTTTTATTTTTTTCGTCTTGCATATTTACAAACAAAAAAATGTAAAGAAATATGTATTAGTAGTTACTTTCCTGATAAAGATAAGTATGCATATAATATTCCTGTTAGCATAACATCAATAATCAATATTTCGTTTCGGTTTATTCTTCTGGAAGAAAACTGAAGCAGAAGAATATCTTTATCATATTTAATCTCTCATCCCTATGTTTATAAATATAAAATTTAAAAAAAAATAAAGATACTCGAATTCCATACAACAATTAGTTGTGTATATGATATTAATCATGTGGAATAATTAAAATTAGTTTTCCAATAAAGTCTTCCTATTGTTTTTGATATTGATTCTGAGCAAAATGAATGGTATTATAAAGAGAACAGTAATAGTGTTACACTCTGTGTTATTTGAACCCTTGTCTTTTAATCATTATTCATAAAATTAGTAACTTAATGATATCAATATTAAGTAACATTATTTTTTATACGTGCTTACATAAACATTAAGATACGGATGGACGATTATATAGATTAATGTGTAAATAAAAATTACATTTTATTGTGTTTAATTAATATTGAAAGTGATTTGAAATATTTTTATGCACAAGTTATTTAAATCACTAAATTCTTCTCCTTTTTTATATAACGTATTGGAACAAATTTATAGATTAATGTGTAAATAATTAAAAAAATTATATAGATAAATAATATAGATCTAAATTATATAGATTAATGCATAAATAAAAATTATATTTTATTGTTTTTAATTAATATTGAAAGCGATATTAAATATTTTTATGAACAAGTTGTTTAAAGCACGAAATTCTATTTTTATATAACGTATTAGAACAAATTTATAGATTAATGTGTAAATAATTAAAAAACATTATATAGATATAGATCTAAATTATATACACTAATGTGTAAATAAAAATTATATTTTATTGTGTTTAATTAATATTGAAAGCGATATAAAATGTTTGTATGCACAAGTTGTTTAAATCACTAAAATCTCCTTTTTATATAACATATTGGGATAAATTTGATTTAATTCTGCTACAAATTAAAAGATTGCATATTTATCATAATTAAATTTGTTATCAATTTATAATACAGTAAATTTCGTAGAATAATATTTAATAGTCTGAGTACTTAATAAAATATTTAGCATCCTTGATGCAGTTTAATCTCTTTAATTAAATTTATAAAGTGCGTTAAGCTTAATAAATTCTTAATAAAGTAATAACCAGGAATAAAATTGGTTTAATTGTCTTCAAAAAGTAAGTTAGAAGTCTTTGTAATTAAATGAAGAGAATGCTGTCTAGTTTGAAAATTGATGAAATCTTTCTAGACCTTCAAGAAAGTAAATGGTGGAAAAGTTTTGGAACACGGAAAAGTACACATCATGAAAATACGAGAATGATTAAAATCTCTAAATAAAGTATATTATTTCTCACGGGAAAATTGGGTAAGAAGGATAAGTAATTTTTCTTGAAGTATTCTAGAAATCAAAGATTTATTCCTCTAGAGAAAATATATATTATCACTTTGTTTAGAACTCTGTATAAGTGAAAATAAAAAGGTATGTAATTTATGTATTTAATGTTTTATGTAAACAAATAAACGATTTAAACACTTAAAATTTTTTTCTTAATGTTACTTAATTTTTTTCTTACAAATTCTTTCTTAATGATTATTTTATAATCATTAAGAATTAATATTAAAAGCTATACTTAAATTATTTATTTACATTAATGCATATTTCTTCAGTGTGTTTAAATTTTTAGATATATTTCTGAATCCAATTAAAAGATATTAATTATCTTTGAATGCTACTACCTTTCCATTAACGAGTAAATTTAGTAAAATGTCAAGTGAATCTTATTCGTTGTTTTAAAATAATAATTGAAAAATCCCCATTGAACATATATTTCAATAATTTTTAATAGAATATAGTATAAAATAGTTTGACTTTTGTTGGTATAGGTCTGAATAGTCACAGTGAGTGTTTTTACAATTTTAAACAAATTTTTTTAAGTATTTATTGCTATGAAGAGAGAAAACAAGAACAGATGTGAGGTTCACTAAGTTATACAAATTTAGTGAAATTTTGCATTGCTTAAATGTGATGCTTCCATTCTTTAATTTGTTAAGTTTAAGTCTTAAGTATATAATTATAAGTTTTAAGTCTTCATTTCGTGATCAGACAAAACTGAAATAAGTTGATTAATTAGGCAAAATCTCATTTTAACAGAGTTGAAGTTTTTCTACATGCAGAAATATGAAATTGAAATTATTATTCAAACTTATTGCAAGCTATGTATATGTACTTTTATTAAGTTGAATTCTAGAAAAAATTCTGCAAAATTTCAAATGATTGCCAACATACATAATTTTTTAAAGGTATTTCTTTTCATATATATTAAAATCAATTTCCTCGAGAACAGCAAATTTTATATATGTCAGATATAATGATAATCCAGACTATGAAATGCAAGGAAAGATTTACCAGCCTACATAGTTCATTGGTAAATATATTACCAGTCATATGAGTTAACTATAAATTATTAAACGTGTTAAACTTTAAAGGATAAAAGTTATACTTTTTTCATGGCTCTTTTTCTAAAAAATAAGTCTTCGTTACCAAATTAAATTGTTTTAAATTTAAATATTGACTTTATTGAAGTTTTTGATTAATTAAAAATAAACAGTATTACACTGCATTATAAGTAAACAAAAATAATCAGAAAAAACAAAGTAAATATTTTAATTTATTCCTATACAAATAAAAATATATTATTAAATAAGAAAAAATTAGTTTTTAGTTTTATGAATGAATCACAAAGAAAATATAGTATTTAACGATTGTAACTCGGTTTATAATTTTCTTTGAAAATGAGTAATGCTTTATTATGAATGAAATACAGAAGAATTGATACCAAAGTTTAAGGGGAAAAAAAAATTGAAAGAGAAAACGGAAAATAAAGGTAAGAGTTTTATTGCTTTTATAAGATTTTTTTTTCGTCAAAGATGTCAAGAAAGTGGTATGAAAATGAATCAAAGAAATAATTTAATCCCCATTCAGTTCATATCTTAGGATCAAAACTTTAGTTCATTTCAATTCTTTTGAAAGGACTTTTTAATTTCCAGTTCCAGAAAGGAAATTAATTAGCGGTGATAAAGTTTTGAAATAAGGAGTTTTTGCTAATAAGGAGGGAAAAAAATACATCAGAGCATATAAATTAATTTAGGTGAATATGAAAAGAAAAAATGTATTCTTTTAGAATAATTACTGTTGAATGCAGTTGTTTTTTTAACTATCATTTAGTGGAAATATTTGTTGTTGATATAGTAAACAGTATTTTGTTATTTTTAACTATTGCTAGTGTAAATATATCCGAAATTACTTAACAAAAATGAGAAACAAATCTAGTATTTTTTTTTCTAAATTATAGAAAATATTGATAAAGGAAATAATCCTAATAGGTTTTCAAATAAATTACACATTAATTATACTTCATTGCTCTCTTGAAGATTTTTTTCTGTAAGAATTATATTAAATTAACAAATAATATAAATAAATAAGTAATTAATTATACGTTGATTGATTTAATTATACATTTATTTCTTTATTATTTAAAGATATTGTTTTTCTATACGCAATAAAGATTTATCTTTCGAATAATTATACGTTAATACATCTGATTCTTAATTTTACTGTGAAATACACATTTCTTTAATACGATAACTTATATATAATTAGCTTAATTTCCAATAGGAACATTTCTTTGGAAGGATATGTATTTGTAACAAATACTAAGTAAAAGATAAAGCATGCAAAAATATTTTGAGATTACCAATTATTTGATAATTCATATAGTACAAATGAATACAATTCACTACAGTATTAGATATATCTGGAGAGTTATTGCGCATATCAAACGAAAACACTCGCATTGGAACACAGGGGAAATGACACAACGTACTTGTATGAAACGATTTGGTATTTATCTTGCTGTTCTTTTTTCCTTTGTTCTACTTACGTATGACATGAACAGCCCACCAATGGGAGATGAGTGTTGTAAGGGCGAAAAACCGTATAACTCTGAGCAGAAATCCTGATCAACAAGGAAAGATATTTTAATATGTTGTTATAGTCGCTTTGATTGCGACTGTAATAACGCGTAAAGAGTTGTAATTGCAATAATTGTAACAACCTTTAATGAGCCCTTTAAAGTGATGCTACTACCACCACAAGTGATGCTACTACCACCCTCTTGCATGCTAGCTATCTTTATCACTGGTCCACGAGTCAGGCAATGCTTTTCAATCGTACTACTTGCACTCAATCGTACTAATCGTACTCAATCATAATTTCAATTGTACAGTCAATATTGGAAGTAGTTCGATTATGTATCTAATCAACTCTATATCTAACTATTTAACAGGCAATTTTTCTACAAATACGAATATCGAACTAAAAAATTGAATAAATTATATATAATATATTTAAACAACTATATGGAGCATTTATACTGTGACACTTTTTGAAGGTTTTTAATAAAGCTTAAATATGATAAATAATTAAATAAATAATAAAATATAAATATTTATTTGCTTGATATTGAATGAAATATTAAAGTTCATAAATACTTTAATATACAAAGTTATTTTTGAATTTGTTCTTACAAATTGCATTTAATTTTTATTATAAGTTTCATGCTTATCATAATTTTTAGCATTTTAATTTATTTATGGTTACATATATGCATCCGAAATACATTAAAATAATTTAATCCCAATATATTTTATCCATCAGAATTGTTTTACTGTAAAAATTTGAAATGAATGTGAAATCATGTGTAGAAAAATATGACAAGAATAATGGCAAAATAATCTATTAAATGTTAAAAATAATTTTGTGTTTTGGATCTAAGATAATTCTAGTTAAGTAGCTGAAATTACCAAATATATCTATTTTAAATATACTTAGGAAATAAATAAAAATGTATATATTTATCAAATATTTAATGCAGACATTAAAAAAAGGGTTGCTTGTTTACTACATTACGAATAGGAGTGTTATATTTTTGTAACTTGAAAATAGTCTAAGGCATATCTGCACGAAAATAGAATATAGTTATTGTTATAGTTATCCCTTATCATGTCTAAAGTTTTTATTTAAAATAGAATATGTTATTTTAAATATATTCCGTAAATTTATTATTACAAAAATACATTATTTTAAATACATTACATTTTATTTGAAAAACTAGTAGATTCCACACTAGGTGTGAGATAATATTGTGTATAAAAGCATACTGTCTAGGGGCTATTCGAGTATCTCCATATGACACTCAAATGTAGGACAATTGTCCTTGATAATAATTCCTGGAGGTCAACCCTCCTTCTTATCTGTCTGATATTATAAATTAAGGTATCGATGCTCTTAAGGAATAAAAAAATAGCAGTTTTTTAATGAAATTTCAAGCAATTTCTCCATTATTCAGGTGGGATACAAAATGATTATGAATAATATTTATTGATTTCTATAAAATATTGTTATGCATTCCTATTTTTTTAATATGTAAAATGATAAAATCAATCAGAGAAAGCCTCACCCGTGATAAATATTGTCCTATTTACCTTTAAACTGCAAGAGAAGCTAAAAAATTCATCATATTTTTGTCGATTTCAGATATCTTTAAATATTTTTTAATAAGCAAAGTCATTCGATTGTATTTAAAACATAAAAATTGCTTCAGTTAAATTGCTATAATTGCATTTTTTTAATTAAATTTATAGAAAGGTTTATTGCCTACATAAAATAACTAATATAATCTAATTTCATAGCTAAAACATTGATATCATACATACTTGTAAAAAATCGATAAATAATATAATTTGTCAAGATGCTATTTAAATTACCTATTTAAATGCTAAGTGTATCTTCAAGTCAGTTAAAAAAGGAAAACTTTTGATCGATGAAACATATATGGCAATTCGGCACTGTATAAGGCAGTAAATTTGGGCTAATGGAAAAAAAAAAGGAAGCTTAGCGTCTATATACATTACACCACATATTGGATTTACTCTCAGTCCAGTTTTCCCCTGTGCATACAGTTGGAAATCTCTTCTTGGTATACAATAAACATTTCCTATCTGTCTCCTAAGCTACCTTTTAGCTTGAACTAGTATAAATGCTCCCTTCTGAGTTTTCAGAAAATCTTGGTGAACGAAAATGGCAGCAGAAGGCAGGAATTTTTGGAATAATATTTTGAGTTTTATTTTATTTGGTTTTATTGCTTACATTTATTATTTTATTTATGTTTTATAGTTTATATTTATTATTTTATTTATGTTTTTCAGTTTGTCGATAAATTAATATAATATAATATTTCTGAAATTCGAACAAATAGGTTTAAATCAAAATGAGTGAGATGAGCTGATTGGTATTATCTAGTTATTTTAAAAAAATACCTTTGTAATAATAATATTTGGAGCTAAATTAAGTTTCTTCAAAATAAAGTTTTTAAATTTACGACTGTAAATTCTTTTTTTCTTTTTATTCAGTATATGAAATTTTTTTTAAGAATAGAAAGAAAAACAGTTGCAAGCAAATGACTAATTATTACTGAAAACCTTACTATTATATTTGTAAAAAACAATTTTTTCACTCTATGTCTTTTCTAGATTTTGTTAATAATTTTATAACAAATATGGTACATTTTGATCATGTGCAAAATACAACATCGAACATTTCAGGATTAGAAGGAAAAAATAAACTACACTTCAATTTATCATCCCTTACATTAAGGTAGAACATCATAAATTCTTAAGTGTCAGCTGTAATCTGTCACTGATGTCTATACTCTCTTCGAAAAATGATGCTCTCGTACATTTGTTTAGTTTTTCTGACTATTCGTTGTGCCTACTAGAATAGGGTGAGAAATTAAAAGAAAATAGCTTAGAGCTCTTAAAAGGCTATTATTTAAATTACATCAAATGATTTCGCAATGAAATTTTATTAGGTTATCAGTGAAGAACCAGCTAAATAAGTTAGTTTCATCTATCTTCTTTTTTAGATTAACAAAATAAAGTCTTGATTAACTCGAGATTGAGTTTTGCTTTAGTCTTGCTTAATTTAAGATTAAATTATATTTTAGTTACTGATGCAATGGAAATTATTTCTACAAAAGTATTTCCTTTACATAGGATTAGAAAATCACAATATTCATTTATATTAAATGTATGTGATGTTGTTGATTTATAATTTCCATCTGTTCGTTGATTTTATACATTTTTAATATTACTGAATTAAAAAAAAAAAAGCTGTAGAAATATATCATATCATTTCCGAAATTTTCTGCACAAATTTACGATTAAGAATTTAAAAGATAAAAGAAATTCAATTGAATAACAGTTATTGGCGAAAACCTTGACTTGGTAAACTATGCTGTAAAATATATACAAATGTAAATATCGTTGCTATACATATTAGAAGCGTATATCGTTTTCATTTCATATTACATAAAATAGTTTCCTGTTATTTAATATTTAATAAATAATTTCCTGCCTAAAATAGTTTCCTTTTAAAAATATTGGTAAAATTTAGTCATTATCATGATAAATGAGTTTTAAGAGTTAAAAATAACTTTGATTAATTTTTAATGTAAATTAGTTTATTATCTGAATAAACAATCAATAAACTTCTTTCGTGATAAGCTAATAATTAATTGATAAGCTGAATTTAATTTAACGTCTTAATGCTTTACATAGCTTTAGTTAAGGTGTATGTAAAACTTTAGCACGCAATCCTTACACAGAATTTCTTGATATCAACTTTCTTCCCTTTTAAAGAATTGTTAAACGAACTTTAAGCCGTTATCATGTTTCCAAAAGAGAATTTTAACTTCTTCAGGAACAGTTTCGCAACTTTTTGACAGTCCGCAATCCGTTGCTTCAGAAAGATTCGTTGTTTGGTAAATGAACTTTTCCTCCTTCATGCAGAGGACGCCTACAAAGACTAACTGCTCTCCTTAATAGACTTCTGTGCTCAAAGTATATAAAGCTCCAGAGAAAATGTTTTTGATTGCCTTTTTGGATTTAAACTTTCCAAAATGTGAGAAATTCACGAGGCCATTGGGGGGAATTTCACCAATCGTTTCAAGGTTTAAATGGAAAACCTTGAAGTAATTATGATGTACCTTTTCTAAATTACCAATTTTTTTTGGAGATGGAACCTTTGAGGCAGAGTATGAATCCATATTTTTGAAGTGTTATTGCACCAGGGGCTGCAATTGTTATTCATTTATTTCTAGTATAAATATTTCAATAAAAAATTTACCCAGCTCTAAATAATTCAGCATTTGAAATCAGTTTTATAATTTACATTGAGTTTAATTTTTAGGTGTCTATGTTTCTTAGTCTGGTGTAAATTGAAAAATCTTTATATTTGCTAAAAATGATATCTTTTTTCTTAATCAGATTTCCTTCCATCGATAAGCATCTTCAGAAGTATTTATATAAATTGCAATTCTAGCGTTGTTTTAAAATGCCATACAATATGTGCTTTTCAATAAATAAATAATAATTAATAAATAATATTTTTATAGAAATTTTATGAAATGAGATTTTAAACATTAGTAAAAACATCACTGATTATAATGTAAAATTATTTCCTAAAAAAAAAAAAAAAAAGTGAGAAAGTGTTTGAAAGTTTCTGGTTTGATAATTGTCGTATTGTTGCAAACAAAAGCAATAATCAAAATTTTAAGTAAATTAAGAATTACCCCAATTTTCTTTAAGTTCATCTTATTAAATTGCAAATTTTCTATCAGATATAAATTTCTTTTTATATCTATATAATAAATTTTTAAGTGGAAAATATTAATGCTATATACGATAAAAAAAATTTATTTTTATATTGTTTACACAAATATTTTTTTATTATTATGAATCAAAACAAACTTCATAATATATTATTACATATTATAACATATTATTATAGCAACTGTACATAATGAATAATTCTTTGCAAAAACGTCCCAGGTTAGGAGTAGGGTATATATGTTACTATACATTTCATTAGTAAGGCTTCTCGAAAATTTTAAACATAAAAAAAAATAAATGCTCACATATTCCTTGCTGTCAAGAAATATAAAATGTGTGAGCAGGTGGACTCAGAAGCCACAAAACAAATGTCTGTTTTTACGATTGTGAAACTGCAGTTTTGCTCACCACATCGTGTGAAATACAAAGTTAGTAAGGAATTCAGTCTAAAGTTTATTCCATACGCTTTATAAAGTAAACATACCAACAAAAAAGTAAAGTAAAAATGCAAAAGGGAAATAGTACAATGAACATGTATTCTTAGATACAAAAAGGATTTCATGAATTGAAAACATTATGGTCTTGTAACAGCCGGAGACTGTGATAAGAATGGAGCCATACAAAAAACCCATTCTTTAAACATATAAAAAATTTTCTGTATTGCTATTTGGGAAATTACCTGTTGTTAATAATACTGTTATATGCGACTTGAAATATAAGTTACGAAAATTGATACATTAAAATACGAATACACACATATATAATAATAATGTATGCAGTAAAAAAATTACTAATTCAGTTTTATTATTAAAATTGCTTTAAATCGTTACAGTCAATGCATATATCAATATTATTTCAAACATTTTAAAATAATCGATCCCGTTCAGAGCCAAAATTTTTAAACAATGTTTTTATGGAAATATTTTTGATGCTATTGTTTAATTAGGCTATAAAATATTGAAAAACACGAAAACTAATATATATATAATTTGGAAAAATGTCCAAAAATAAGTGATTTTCAACTTTACGGAAATACTCCTAATTAAAAGACTATCACATTTACTTGTATATAACACAGCATTTTCTTGAACATCACATTTACTTATATAAATGTAGACAGATATTTATTATGCAAGCATCGATGGAAATATTATAAAGTATTGCTGATTTACAGCCAATCGAGCCATTTAAAGCAAAAATGTAAGAAAAAAAGTAATTTAAAAATAAGTAAAACAAAAGTAATAAATTAAATAAAAGTAAAAAATAACTCCTCTTTAAATAAATATATTTGAAATCTTTTGTTTCAAAGTATACATAACATCAATAAAAAGATACAGCTAAAATTTCATTAAATTCTGAAAAATATTGTCGAACTCATGCTATTGTATGGCCGTGTAGCAAAAATACTGTTTTTCAGAAATTCAATTTAAAGTTTTGAATGCATGCATTCTTTATTCTAGTAGCTCGGGATTAAACAGTTGTACCTTGACTACTAATGACTTTAGAAACAAACTGAAAACTGTTTTCGAAAGCTAAAGACCTGATCTTTAAAATAAAATAATAAAAAAATTCAATTCGCTTTCACGAAAATCAGTATTTGAACATGTTTGGTAACTTAAAGTATTTTATAATTTTATCAAAAAATGGATTGTTTGTTAAAATTTTAAACCATATACACAATTATTTTATGAGTTTCCTGTAAAATTTATATTCATGTACATTATTAATACTTTACTAAAAATATAAAAAAATTGTTTTAACCACTAGTTTTGCAAAAAGAAAGGAATAAATAATTCAAAATCATAATTTTCAAACATTAATTCATATATTTAATTAAAATAAAAGAATTTAGCATATTCCTCTAAGTATTTGTGTTTTGATCTACGATGTTTAAAGTCTATATCTTTTTTCTTCTGGCAGTCAAAATATATAATAATTTTTGTGATTGTGCAATATAAAAAGGAAAATTAGATATTTTATAGCATTTAAACATTACAACTAGACACCCACACACATTTGTAAGCGTTTTGATGAGAGCCTATTTTTACCAAAACCAGATAAAGTCACAAAATACACCAAAGGATTCGTGATGATCTGTGATAAAACGACTGCCTCTTTAGATTTATAAAAATCCAAGTTTTTGAGATATTAATTAAAATATAAAATGAAAAAAAATTGTTCGCGCATGTCGAATGACAAAATGTTATTAAATTTAATTTCGCGTGTTCGGGTTCATTTAGCAACCAATTTGTTTAATTATTTTACTATTTTAAAGTAAGAAAATTTGGCTGTCAAACAATCTAATTTTGGAATTAAAATTATTTTAATTTAAGCAAAACTAACTTATTAAGTCTAGTCAATCCTATCATCTTAAAAAATATCATGGGTTTTATAATTGCAACAGTTCCAAAAAATTTCTAATTCTAACTTTTAGAAGGTATCATATAACTATAAGTATCATATAACAATAGAAGGTATCGTTAATTATGTGGGTTATTTTGCCTGTGGATGGTTTTGTGTAGTGGGTAATTTTGATAGAACATAATCAGTAACAATTAATTTACTAAAAAAACGACATATTGGATTATCTTATCCTATATATATATATATATATATAAACGAAAGTTAATTTCACCTAAGGCGTATTTTCCAGATTTACATATACCTTTATCGTATTATTTAGAGATTTAACTAGACTTTACAGACACATTTTTATATATCAAGTGGCCTACTATATCCGAAATCGATAGACCGATTTTATTATCTCTTTTCATGGTAGAGCTCACATAAAGAAGAAAAAAACACTTCAAAGACTTGATGGATTCCAAAAGAGCCCTTCTGGTGTTCTCTATTAGATCTGTTACATTTCCCTGGTTGAGAAGATTTATCATTACGCAAAGTGGCTATGAGACAATATGAACGAGTTCGGGGATTATGAGTACGTGACTACAAAGGCTTCGAGTACCTTTTTGCCTTTAAGCAGAGGATTACTGACATATAGCTTAGTGATCCCTTTCATACAAAATTACTCATAAAATATATTTTCTTGTGAGGTAAAACCACTTTAAGTTTCTGAACAAATATTTGTCAGAGGTATAAAAAAAGCTTTTCTTCCAAAAAATTTGAGACATTTATAAACTTAAAGATAGGCAGTTTTAGTTTTTCATGTTGCAAAATAAAACAAAAATTTCTTGTCTCTGGAACACAGTGTCATGTAAAATCCACGTAAAAATAAATATATAACAATTTGAATACTGTAAAGGAATCATAATTTTCTTAACATCTTCCTTGTTTATATATGTGTACGTTTATTTTTTTAATTATAGTTATTGTAAGTGAAAAAGTTAAAAATATCTTAAAAACTCTTTAGAAGAATTCCTTAACAATGAAGACAAGTAACTTGTTGTATGATAATATATTTTATTCTACTTAATGGCATTTTTTTATACGGATATTTTTTATGAGTCCAGCTCCAGCAATAATGAAGCATCTGCTTCTGCATGTAATGTTTCATCAGAAAACTGTCTAAGTTAAACTCACTACATTTGTAAAAAAAAAAAATAAATAAATAAACCATAAAATATCAATATCTCTTGGATGCAAGAAATCTTTACTATTGATTAACTTAAGCTACGGTCACATATGTGGAAATTATTTTGGGGATATTTATTGCTTTTTAATTATCTCTGGTTCGTCGAATGACTTTTGTAATAAGATGAATTAAATGTACCAATATAAAAAAAATAATTATTTTTTTTCAATTTACGAATAGCTTTCTTGAAGTCTTAATTAATAAGTCTCAGTAAGGAGAAACACCTCTCTGTTCTAACTTTTCACTTTTATTTGCTTTACAGAATAGTCAATAATCAACGTCAATTTTAAATTAAAAGGAATGATTGATTTCGAAATGTTTATAATTCATTAGGTAAGACTTTTTAATTATGGACTCATTAAAGGTACTCGTTTGTAAGTTAAAAATACTATTTCTAATTAATAAAAGCTAACTTCTTATCATCGTCAGTAAGTGTAAGCTTTCAACTGTCATTAAAAATATATCGGAATTATACAAAAAATCATGCAAAAAATTTTATGCATTAAAATTATAGGTAACATGCAGTGTGACTTTTGTTTCAAGCAGTAAAATGTAGCAGTGACAGTTCTTAGATATGTTGAACTACATTTGTCTAAAACTTATTTTATAATCCAGGGAAAAGACATATTCGTTGGAAAAATTTTATTCTTGTGTTATTTTATATCTTTGATGGATTTAAAAATTCGCTAAAAAACTTTAAAAAAAAGACAATTCGTGGATGATTTGGTATTCTGTATGTGTTATATTTCTGTATACAACAATAATTTTTTGGCTAATAGATGATGGGTAATAATTTTGATTAATAGGATTTCGGTACAGGATAAAATTCACTAAAGAACTGTTAGTGATTATAACAGATTTAGATTATTATATTTATCAAGCCAAGCCTTGGCTTCAACAGTATTTTTTGTCGCCAAAAAGCAATGCTTTATTAACATACGAAATTCCTTTTTATCCATTTTTTCAAACTAACAAAAGTTGCTTCACTAAAAATGCTATAACTCACATACAAATAGTGCAACAACTGTCAAATTTATACATGTGTCTTTTGAAGGTTAGGGCTAACTAAAAATTATATGAATTTAATACTAGTAGCACCATCTATGTGTTAGCCTACGAACCTTTCAGCCCACCTGTTAAGCTGTCCTTTAAGTGAATTTGAGCTTTGAACTATAAATAATAATTTTTTCTTCAATTTAATTTTTTTGTATGTAATGCTCATACTTCATGAGCAATCTGGTTAATCAGTGTTGAAGCGTCTACTTCTGCATCAGTGATGTTTCATCAGACGTTGACGAACATATTTAGTTAATACCATAAGCAGGATCATAACAGTCCAAAATTATCATACAAGAGTTAAATTTAAGTGAATACGTTAAAATATTCTCTTATCTAGGCCAGTATAGGTTTATCAACCCTTATAATTTTCAAAATGAAAGGAAAACTTTATTTCATTAGATATTATTTAGTTATTTCCTTATATACACAGTTCTACAACTATGTATATTTTAATAATTCATTCTTCACTGAAGTTTCCTCTACAAATAGTCCTACATGATACCGTAATTAAAAAAAAATATTTTGAGAAAAAATGAAACTCAAATTACAAGTAATAAATGACAATTCTTGTGATATTTTTATTTAAAATGTATTTTAAATTAAATATTTAAAATAACATAGTACAGTTACTTATTTTACTTGAATGAAATATATTTTATTGAAAATATCTAGACTCATTTTAATAAAATGTATTACCTGAAAATAAACAGCTCAAAAAGTAAGTAAAATCATTTATTTCAAACTTTTGTCTTAAGTATTTTCCATTTCTTAAGATGATACTAAATACCACAGTAATGCTATTGTCTGTCGGTATATGTTTATTCATTTTAAGTATCTTAAACAGTTCCCTTCTCATACTTTATATTGTATATAAGTTTCCAAAAGTTAATCGGATAATTCCAGTAATATGAAGTTTTTTAAAAGTATTGATAAATAAGATAATATTTTTTATTAGGTTGCATGTTCTCTAATTGAGTTTTCACAATTTGTTAATTTATTTCATAATTTATACAAATATACTACTAGTACATTATACTATAGTATATTTTACGTTGATGTACAAGTTTATTTAATTAAAATTTTTATCGATAATCTATTAATAAATATAGATTGTTTTTTGTTTTCCTTGAGTGATTTCAATATCTTTTACATTTAGAAATTATAGCATTTTGAATTTCCGAAAACTTCATGAAATTTAAAATTTTAAATAGTGTTTATAGCATTTGCGGTGAAAGAGCGTTCACAATGGATTACCATTCATATTTCAAATGATAAATTGCAAATATGATGTTTCTGATATTTTTTTTATTTGTAATGTATTTTAATTTAAGTATTTAAAGTACCTTTTGTTTAAAAAAAGTTTTAAAGCGTTTATTATAAACGTTTTTTTAAAGTAAGTTTTTATTTATTTAAATGAACTATATTTTGTTGATAAGATGATAAATGATTTAATAAAATGTATTTATAAAGGAGGTAAGTTCATTTAGAGAAACTTAAAAAATACTTAAGTGCTTAAAAGAAACTTCCAAAAATGTGTTCTATTTTTTGAGTAATATTTTAAAATCTCACTCAATAACTTAGTAATTTAAAAAAAATTTATTACGAAGACCTGTTGTATCAGTGCAAAGGATCTAGCCTGTCAAACTGATTTGATTTTTGGGGTTGTTTCATGTATCATTACTTACAATTATGGTGAATATAAACTATTATATTACCTTTCATCTTGAGGTTGCGTAAATTGATAGTTGATTACAGAACAATATCCAAATAAAACAGGCTGCTTAAGTTGTAGGTGTACAATTTTTATTGTCTTGTAGTAAACAATTCCAAAAATGAGCTTTAAAATTGGACATATAAAAGAATTTGGACGTATAACTAACAACAATAATAATAATACTGAAGAAAATTTTAATTCATGATTGTGTTTTCATTCTGAGTATGATTCTTTTGAGTAACTGATAGGATTACAGTTTATTATGTACCAAACATCGATGAATAATAAAATAAATAAAATGCCCAGTAAAAAGTATTTAATTACAAGAATTTTATTTCTAAATTTATGGTAAATTACTTTTAATTAACAAAATAGTTGGCATATTGTTTTCTTCCTTATTTAATGTAGAAGTAATCAGTATTAACACAATTTATTTCCTTAAAATGTTGTTAAAAGATTAAAATAAGTTATAACAAGTTACATATAATTATTTCTGGGTAATTAACTGCTATCTCTAAATGGCATAGTATCGTTTTAATATTAGTTAAACATGCCAAGCCCCTTTGAGTACTATTTTTCTTCCCTGATAAAGAACGCAATTCAAATTTTAGAGCTGCTATAAAAAATTTAGATTATTTTTATTGCATTGTGGCATACTCTTTTTATAGTTCTATTACGTATATCCATTTATACATAATTTGTTAGCAAACTAATTCAATTAAATTATATCATGAATTTCATTTATAATGCAACGTAATATTTTGACGATAAAATAAATGCCACCAATATTTTTACAATATTTTGTGACATGAAAAAAGTGAGATTAAATTTAATATCTTACATTAATTACTAAAAACTAAAAATAAAAAATAAAAAAATAAATTCTAAAAACTACTACTAGAACCTATTACTAAAAACTATTACTAAGAACTGTTATTAGGCAACTATTAAAAACACTAAAAACTAAGCACTAAAAAACTAAACACTAAACACTAACTAAACTAAATTCTTCGACTCTTAGAGTAAGCCTCATGTTATTTATTTTAGTAATTATTGTAGAAATTAAAATTATCTCTAACTAATCAAATTATCTTTACGGATAACGAAATTGCAGAAAAATTAATATTCCTCATTCCATTATACTTTGTTGTGATCAAAAACATTTAAAATTTAATCTTTCAAAAATAAAATTCTTTTCTTATTGTGTTAAGAATACACATGCTTATGAAAAATTGCGTTCGTTATAGAAAGTATACAGGAAGTTTTATTTCAATTGTAATGATATATTAATTTAACAATCTGTTCTTGCCAACAACAAGTAAGTTCAAAATTGGCAGTAAAATTATATTTTTAGCCCTAAAATATTCAACTTACATTCTAGAATAAAAATCAACAATTCCAAAAAAAATTTAAAATTATAATTGTTTTTACCAATTATATGAACAAATAGAATTTTCTCCAATTATAACTAAAGAAAAAAAGTGGCAAACAGTTTACACATTAGATAAATGACATGTTTTCAGTTTCCACCAAGAACTTAATAAAGACCAACAGATGTTGTGGTGGTAGGTTATAAATCACTTGACATCAAATGAAGTGTCAGGCACGTTTACCAACAGTTAATAAATGAAAGCTTTACATCAATAATGAATTGATGCTTAACAGAAATTGTTCATCTTCTAACGAAATGCAGTAGATTTAAAAAAAGATGGATTAGAGATAATATAATTGAAAAAGCTAATAAGTTTTGTCAAGCTACACATAAAATAAAAATAAAAGAGATTTCTCTTCAATTATAAAATCAGTAAAACGTGAAAGAATTATTATTATTATAAATACGATGATGAAACACACTTAAAGGTAAGATATTCATATGTATAGCTTCTATATAATTTCTTAAGAAATGCATGTTTTTATGAATATACTTTTTGTATCAATTTTTGGATCAATAGATACAGTTGCATTTGCTTTGTATGAATAGAAACTGGATTTTTGAAAATTCAGATTTCATGAATTTAGACAAGGCCTCAGTAGTCTTAATAATTTTGAAATGCATGTTATTGATTCATCATTTAAACGGTCATCTATATTCATTTGAACTCTATCAGGTTTTATTTTGTCTGTCTTCATCTAAACAAATATTTTGTAAGCTGTAATTTAAAATCCAATCATTTAAAGGTCCGAGAATATAAACAAAACAATTACACAGAAAATAGATTTAAATAATTTTAGATAATTGTAGTGCTTTTTATATTATTGGTATTCACTATACATAAGGCTAGTTATGCTAGAAGCCAAGGCTAATGAAGATTATTACTGTTCAATTAAAAATGATTTAGATAAATAAAATAATTATTATATAAAATTAACAACAAAGGAAAATAATTTTTATCATCATTTTTTATAAAATATATGCAAAGCATTCTTTTAAAATAACCCTTATTTATATCATATTTAAGAATAAAATGAAATCAAGTGAGTACCAAACTTTCATATTTTAAGACAGTTCCTCATAGGTTATTTAATATTTTAAAGGTAAGTAACGATTAATCATTTAAATACTATAATATATTATTAACCCATTAAATATAAAATATCTTGAGTTACAGTAGTGAAAAAAAGTTTGAATGTTATCTTTTATTATAAAACAAACAATAAAACATAATTCATTATTAAATGCTGATGTTATTGGTCGATAAATTATTAATTTTGATTTTCTTATAAATAAATTACAAATTTCAGATTTATATTAAACATATAATATAGTTTTTAAAATTTCTCTACTTTTAAAATTTTATATTGTTATAATTTCTCGTACAAATGCAACTTTTTATTAAAATTGTGAGTACATCAAAAATGTTTTATTTGTGTATTTTCATGTAAAAAATAATTAATTTTAAAGTCTTAAAATAAAAGTTTGATAGGTCGAATCCTTGTTTACACCAAATATTTGAAAGAAAATATTGCTAAAATATGATTGGAAAATTTTTAACTAGCCTGGTTTCCCATATCTGACATTACGATCTTGAAATTAAATAAATGACTCAATATTGTATGAAATGTTGTTATATTTTAAGAAAAAGTAATCCCTTTGTTTTACTCAAATTAAACATACTGTATCATTCTGTTGAATTACTGTTTCTATATTATCGTGTTAATAAAAACGAAATTATATGACGTTGTAAAATAATTGTTCTTAAGCGCTCAAATAAAAACATCAATATGAAAGTCACGTATGTCTAGAATACCATTTATAATTTGTGAAAATAAAGTTGAAATTGATCGAATTTTTATATAAATGTGAAAGATATAATAATAATAAAATTTGTAATTAATCAAATTGGTGTTGGTATATTTATTAATATTTAGATATTGTAAAGAATATTTTAGTTATCTATCAGTATTCATGAAAATCATAAAAATTTTCACAGTTTTTCATAATTTATCTGGGTTGATTTGCTGTTTTATAATTAAATTGATGAATTTGATAAATGGCTATCTGGGTTAAAATTTCATTTTAATGAAATATTAAACAGTTAAATTTTACTTTTATTAAAACTTTATTCTCATAATGTTATTTGTTATGCAAATTGTTTTTCATATAAACTATTTTGATTCACTGCATTTTTAATTGTTTTAATGGTAAAAGAAAATATCCCTTCAAAACTGGAAAGTTTTCTTTTTATTTCTAAAAAGGAAAAGGAAATTTAAAATGGGAATTACAAATACGTCACATAATGATGGATCGGGTTATCAAAAAGAAGTAAAAAATGTGGGATTGTAAAGAAAATGTCATAAAACACTGGAATAATGTCTAATAAATAATTAAAAAAGGCAGTTCAAAAATAGATATAAGCATTTAAAAAAGTGTGATAAATTACCTAGGGAACGAGACCACTTTAAACTAATATAAAATTCTGTAAAAATATTAAAATATTCTAAAGTAATTCAAGAATAACAAAAGAATAAAAATAATAATAGAAGAATTTAAAACTAATATAAAATTACACTAAAATTAAATTAAATACCTCTATTATTATAATAATAATAGAGGAATTTAAAATTATGGAAGTACTTAAAATTTCTTTAGATTTATTTGACGGATTGTATTTATAAACTTTGATTTCGACAGTTAGCAGTGATATAGCAAGGAACTATGTGAATTTGGCATCAGAAGTTATCTTTTTGAATAGCTTTAAAATTATCTTTATCCAGAATTTAAAACTTTGAAATACATTTCTTTTGCATTTAGTTTTTTCTAAAAGCAACAAAAAAAAGTTAAATGTTTTTTTTTCTTGCTTTTCATGTCCTAAAATTCCTTATTCAATTAAAAATAGCTTAAAAAAAGATTTTGCAGAATTTTCAAACTCGAAAAAGAATATTTACCAACAAAATTAATTTTTAAATATTTTTACTTTACATAAAGTGAAACGATCAAATACCACGCTTAATTAATTTAATTTTTATAATTATATATTTTAGATTAGAAGAATTTTCTTTGTTTTTTTCTAACTGAACATATTTCATTTCAAAAAAATATCTTAACAAAGATATTTTTATAAAAACATTTCAAAAATAGTTTTAATTCTCCTTCGGTAATAAAAATTTGGGTTTGAATTTTTTGTTTTGCTAAGAGACGACTTATTGAATTTATAGGGCTTTATAAACTATATACTTTGATGCATGCCTGTTGGCATAGATACATATTTATTGTATTAAAGTATAATAATTTAAGAATATTAATAATTAAGAATATTATAATTTAAGAATATTAAAGTGTAATATTAGTAAATTAATATTTTAATACTTAAAGTTTGATAGTAAAATTTAAGTAGGAATTAATTTCTAACCTTAAATGAGTGCTTAAAAAAATTGAACTAAAATATATACATATTTAATACGAAGGATATTAAAGGATAATATTAATAAATTAATATGTTAATATTGAAAGTTTGATAGCAAAATTTAAGTAGGAATTAATTTCTAACCTTAAATGAGTATTTAAAAAAAGTGAACTAAAATGCGTGACAGAATAAATTTTGCAACTGAAAAGTTAAAGTGATCGTTTTCAGAAAGTACTTATAAAGAAAATGCTGCGATGTGGAATTTATAATGTAAACGATGGAGGAATTATGTTCTTCATATAACTGAAGAAAATGAACCACTTTATATGCAACTAGTAAATTCAGCAAGAAATCTCCTGAACTGTTTGGTATCACTTTACGAAACTTTGAAACGTCTATATTTGAGTAGTGTAATATATATGTATGTATGTGTGTAGACTAGAAACTACAGTAGAAAAATATTCTCATAAATAAAATACGTCTAAATCTTACTATTAGTTATTCATATTGATACCTTCACAACTAGAGATCACTTTAAATTTTATATGAAATTAGGTCTGGAGAAAGTATTTACAAATGAGAGAAACTGATTCGCTATATTTTGAAATTTTTTAGAATAAATTTCAAATGTAAAAAAGGTAATAATAATAAGAAGAAGGAAAAACTGAATTTTTGAAGGGAATAGAAAGAAAAGTATCATAGACAGTTGTCAAGTGTCTAGAGGGAAAAAAAACATTTACATTTTCAATCATTGCAATCATTTTATGATAAATGTTCTGAAAATAAGAAGAAACAATAAAATCTCTTCATATGCTGAATCCTTGCTAGTTATAGTTATTATCCTAGTTAATTATTTAAATACTACAATTTTTAAAAATCTTTCTTACTTACAATAAATATTTTATAAACTACTCATTCCAGTATTTCAATCATTTTTTCTAATAAAATACTGCAAAGTAATGTACTATATATCTAAAAATTGGTATTGATAAATTTAATTTAATTTTTAGAATAGAAAAGGGAAGAAATATGCAAAACACAGGATGGGAAATAAATGTAATTTTAACCGAATTTATGAAGAATCGATTACGATGTCAATAATATATATAATTAAGTACTGATTGATTATATAAATTTTAATATGAAATGTATCGTTTCAAAATGTACATAAAATGCTTTTTCATTACTAATAAAAAAAATTTCAAATTATAAACAATTATTACAAAAAAAAGGATATTAACAAACAAATTAAATTAAGATTTTATTTAACTTTAATGTAGTAAAAACTAATTTTGAATTTATTAAACATACACAGTTTTGTAAAATGTTTCATCAAATGTTAGAAAAACGAAATAATTTTTTATGTCTCATCAGTTTATGGTAATTTTGCATTGTATTCATTCATACATTATACTCGTAGAAGTTCTTTTAATATTGATCCATATCATTTACATCATATTCATGCTGCAATTCTTCTATATAAAATACTATTTTATTTATTTTGTGTTTAACAACAATATAATACAGCATGTCGTTACAGAATGTATGCATGTAAAATACATATTTGAATAATGAAATTAATTTTTTTAACAAATACATTATTTATATTATTGGTACTCAGACAAATTTCATATTAAAAACAAACAATAACTAATGCTAAAAATATATAATTGAATACTACAAGCTGTGCAAACTATTTGATCCTTTAGTTGAGGATCAAATATAAAGATGACACAGTTTTAAGAAGAATCTGAAAAAAAAACCTAATTAAACATTATTACTCAAAAAAACCTAATTACAGATGTTAGCATTAATATTTTGATTAATGATAATGTTCCATTTTTTAAAACTTGTAATAATCTTTTTTTTCCAAAACTAAAACAAAATTTAAAAAAAATTCTAGTAAGAAATACTTCATTTAATGTTTGTTAGCAATTTTCAAAAAGAATGTCTTTGGGCAACAGAACATAAAATCTCAGCGGCTTAGTGTCCTCAATGTCAAATGGATGTAACATGGTAATTTTATCCAAAATTTTGGCTTATGAGAACAGAAAACGAGTACTGAAATTACTTCTGCTACGAAAGAGAAAACATTAAAAAAAATGAAGATGATTATGAGTCTCGTGATGAGCTTGTTTCTCGAGGAAAAATGGTAAACTTAATTCTAATGGAAAACTTAGTGTCTTAAGGTATTTTTATAATCTTTAAGTTAACAAATTTGCTTCATATAATTCATAACACAGAAAATGTAAACAGTACGAAAAATAAAGATTGAAATAAATTTAAAAACCAAATTACACAGCATTACATAAAAAAGATATATTTCCTTGAGAATTTATTTAGCAATATACTTTTGCATGAAACAAACAAATTCTTTCTGATAATTTAAATAAATTTATATTTTGCAAAAAAATTTTTCAGCTTAAAATAATTAATTTCAATTGATATTTCAAGCATGATCATTACACACATTTAGTGTTTTAATTTCATAATATAATATTTATTAGATTATGGAATGAAATATTTTAATTTTGAATTATAATATTATAATATTTTAATTTTTAATAATAAATAATGATCATTAAATAATGTAAGTCGAATCAAATTTTAAAAGTAAATTTTTAAAGTCTATAAAAGGTAAGAAGGAGTCTTAGAACTAACTAAACAAATAATAAATATAAAACTTATAAGGAATTAAAAAAAAAAAAAATACATTGAGTTGTACTGCAGTTTTTTTTATAACGTTTACAAAATATCTTTTTAAACAACATAAAATAATAAAACAGCACTTGTAAATGCTGTATAACTTTCAAAATAGGGATAAAAAAGCAAATAAATGCCACTTATACAAAGACCGAACTACTATATATTTAGAATGAATTAAGATACAATTTGAAATTTGATGACCACAAAGGAATCTCATTTGAATAGCAATTTTTTTCTAGAAATTCCTCTTTTTATTAAATTACACGAAACAAATTGACGTAATTAGAAAATAAGTAAAATTAACTTTTTGAACTAATAAAAATCTTAAAGGCTTTATTATTTTGCTATGAAAATCCAATGCTCAATTTCAGAATTTCATATAATCCATTCATATTAAAATAATGATAATTTCATGACTTTGAATAGATATCCTAGTCATGAAATTACGTTTTTTGCAATATAAATCACTCAGAAAAATAATGGACTAATCAAGCAATAAACACATAACAAACAAAATTATGCATGACCAAAAGAGTAAATAACAAAAATTTTAAACAATGTTTTAAACTTTTATCTAAATAACAATTACACCGTAATTAATAAAAAAATTAACAAAATTGTCTTAATTGTTTATTAGAAAAAATTCATAACAAATAATATAATGAGTAAAAATAATTCATACAATAAAACAACAGTTACAATTAAATCTGATGTCTAAAATTTATTTCTTAACCAATACAATTTATTTAAATGGATATTCCATAGTTTTAAAAGCAAAATTCAGTAACATCATTTCTGAAATGTGGTAAAAGAGTTGGTTTCTATTTATGCGGAAACAAACTAAGCTGCAACTCTGAATAATAAAATTGAAAAAATTGTATATTTAAAGAAAAAATACCATGAGATAACTTCATAAAAGCTCGAACAATGCAACCGTGGTATTTTCACTTCCTTTTTACACTCCCTTTTTTAAATATACGAAAGAAGTCTTCGTATATTTTTTTTCATTCTTTCGATAACTTTTTTTTAACTCAGAGATTCAGTTTGCAATATACTACAAAAGGGGAAAATTTTCGGTTTTGTTTAAAAATGCTGCATTTGGGATTTTACTGTCATTTTATTTACGCCTTGTTCATAAATTTACTTTGTGGATTTTAGAATTTCTGAGGTGGAAGTTTTTAAATGGAATTTAAAAAAAGTTTTTCGCGCGTAAAATAAGAGCTACGTCTTCAATAATCAAAAGAGGCAATAAAACAGCGTATTTTTCTTTTTCTTTTACGTTTAAAGAAGAATCTTTTTATAGAGACTCTTCACCACACATTTTTAGCTAAATTAATTTTATTCATGCACGACATTTTTTTTTCAATTTCCTTAAATCTTAAGAGAAAAATTGCAATAGCTTATAGCAATCTATCAAATATAAAAAGACTTAAGGTATAGTAGCAATAATAATTGTACCAATAGCAATAAAATACCAATTATATTTGTGTTTTAAAATATTTTATAGCTTTATTCAGTTTTGAAAAAAAAAAAATGAAAATTCGGAATGTAATGCCATAAACAGAATTCATAAACAAAAACTTGATATGGTTTGATATGGAATACAATGTGAAATTTATAAAGTTATATTTTGTTTACGATTATAGATAAAAAATTTCTAATTTTTTCCATATTTTTAAAATTTTCAATATAATCTAAAAGTTTGTTCAAGTTTATTTTTATATTTTCGTCTTAAATTGAATTAAAAAAATTGAAATATTTTGGTAAATAAATGTAAATCTTTGAAAATTAGGAAGATTTTATGAACCGTAAATATATGTAAATATATGTATTTAAAAAAAAAGTTTTATACATTTAACTCTCAAATTAAATACATGTACAATATATTTCATCAAATTAAAAAAAAACTTCCAATTCAAACTTCCATACTTTTTATTGATGTAGTTTTAATGGTTGTAGTCTTATTGTTTTATGACAATTTATTAAGCAAGAACATGCATTAGTGGACATTCTTTGATAATTTTTTTATATCTTTTGCATTTAGTCTCCAATCTATCTGTATAATAAAGTACTTTTGTTGTCTAATTAGTTTTTACAGTCCGAGTTACAAAATTACAGATAATATACAAAGCAGATAGTATACAAAACTCCTCTTAAAAAAATTGTTTTATATTCAAATTCTCTCATAATAGAGACCCAGAACAATTCGCTGTTCTTCTCAAAACCAGATAGGAAACTTTGTAATTTGAGAAATTACCTATCAGTTAAGATGAAATATAAAATCTTCATGTCATATTTCAGAAACTGCATGTTAAGATAGGATTTCGGAAACTAACAAAGATCATATAAATTTTTTTAAATACAAAATTTTATACAAACTACATAACTATGTTTTTAAAAAGTTACGTAAAATCATTTTAAAATGATTTTTTTCTTATAAAGGATTTTCAAATAGTTATTGTAAAGGAATTATGTAAGTTGATAATTTTTAAAGAAAATCTAAGGAGCATTAATTCCTTTATGATCATAAAATCTTGCCGAAAGTAATTGTATGCGATTTTTAATATTCTTAAATCTATGGTGGGTTGGGCATTAAATCCACCACAAAACATTTTTGTACTGTTAACTTACATTAAACCTTTTTCGTACTGTTTGTTTAAAAAATACTGATTTGATCTATTGAAAATAAAAACAAAGTTTTTTTTCGACACAGATTTAAAATATTAAATTTTTTTTATGAATCACATAAAAACGTAGATGGAAAATTTATAACAACCATTAATTTGGAATTTTATTTTATTCCATTATTTTGTAACATAAGATTATTAATTCAGTGAGTAGGAATGAGAAATTAAATTAGGTAATTCATTTCAATATTTATAAATTTTTTTAATTAAAATTTTTTTTTTATATTTCCAATGGCAAATTATGAACAGTTACAGCAAAAAAGAAAAAAAAAAAAAAAACATACAACAACAACAAAATAAATAATACAACAAAACATGCTGAAACAGAGTTCATTAATCTAACAATAATGCCAAGTTGCAGATATTTTAGCCACTAAAAAGCGTTACCAGGTGCACCACGGGGAGGTAGATCGTCTGCGCACCTTTATTTATAAATTTTAATAATTGTATTTTTTAAACACATTTTTTAAAAATAATTCACTTTTCAGGTATTTGGAGAATGGATGCTGGGCCCAGTAGCTTGCAAAGTCATTTTGTACGCTCAGATTGTGACACTGGCCAGCACTACCTTCATGCTCACGTCTATGAGTTATGATCGCTTCTTAGCGATTTGCCGACCTCTGAGGACTCCAGGGAACGCTCTGGCCCCAGCGAAACGACTCATTGCTGGCTCCTGGTGTTTGGCCTTCGTTTTGGCCATTCCTCAAATCTTCATCTTTGTTCAGGTTTGTATGAAACTTCCATTCAATCATTTTAGTATAGATACAATAACTTATAGAAAAATTTTATTATTCTATTTTTATTTATCTTTATTATGCAGAAATCATCAGAGAAGCATGAAAAAATGGTAGTAAATAAATTTAAAAATGAAAGAATTGTATGCAATGAAATTTCCCCGTGATACAAAAGAATTGTAGTAATATAGAGATTATGTCCATCTCTATATTACTACAATTCTTTTGTATCACGGTGTGTTATCCAGCTTAAATGAAGCTTAATTGTATCACGGTGGTATTATCCAGCTTAAATGAAGTACTTACATATAGATTACTTACTAATTATTATTACTTAGTAATTATTATTACTTAATAACTGATTGGGATTCTGTATAACTCACTTGAAGATTTAATTGAGAATTTCTTTATTATGCAGAAATCACCGGAGAAGCATGAAAAAATGGCAATAAATAAGTTTGAAAATGAAAAAATTGTAGGAAATGAAGTTTCACCTTGATACAAAAGAATTGTAATAATATAGAAATTAACATAATGTTACGCAGTTTAAATAATGTACTTACATATAGCTTAATTACTACTAATAATAATTAATAACTGATAGGGATTTTGCATAACTTACTTGAAGACTTAATTGAGAATTTTGTTATTATACAGAAATAATCAGAAAAGCATGAAAAACATGAATAAATAAGTTTGAAAATAAAGAATTGCGTGAAGTAAATTTTATTTATTGCCATTTTAAAAATAAAACTAATTAAAAAAAATATTTTAAATTTTGTTCTATTGATGTTGCTTACTTTATTTAGGAGATATTTTTTAGTTTGATAAACCTCTAAATAGTAACTTAAATTTTTGATTAAAAATTTATAATTATACCAGTGTATTAAGCATGAAAAATGAGTAATGAAATATGAGCATTTATATACGAGGTAGAACAACTTCGTTTGTATTAAGGAATTTTTTCTCAATAATAATAGCTATTTGTTTATATGTTTCCAAAAAATATATAACTAATTGCAATATTAATAAATATTATGCATGTTTACTTAATATTAATAACGCTTGTTTTAGAAACTTGAGTCACAGTTTTCAATTGGATGTGCGGATGTTTCATTAGTTTTTCCTTTATGTCAACAAATCTGAGCCTGTTATCTTTAAGAATGTTTTCTTTTCCTTTTAGGTTTTTTGATTTATATCACATCTAGGACTGAATATGAGATAAATATACATTATTAAAGGCAAATTATGTCAAATAAAACTTAGTAAAAACTTTAATTAATGAATATACATATAGAAATTTTTTAAATTAAAAGTGAACTTTAAACTTTTGTAGTTTCAAACTTTCTTAGTTTTGTCATCCATGAAACTGAAATTTTTTTTCCTAAACCAGACAGAATAAACTATTCTATATTCGTTGTACGTTATATTCGTTATTCAAATAAACAAAAAAACAGTCAACTTTAAAAACTTAATGTCAGTATGAATTATGATTCTTATATTTAACTAACATTTCGTGAAAAAATATATAGCATTAAGCATATAGCTTATAAAGCATGTATTAGACAAAAGTTTTAGTAATTTTTTTCTACTATTAGAAAGAATGATGACAAAAATACTTTTAAAACAGAAAGCTGCTCGTCTATTTTTTAAAAAGAAGTATAGAATTTGAAATATCTAGATAATTTTTTTTTAGTCTCTTAACTGCATTTGAGAGTTTAATGCTTTGTCGTGCATGCAAATTATTGTTATTGTGTGAATTTCTTTTTCATTCTTGTTTCTCAAAATCCTGAAAGCCACTGATTTTAATGTCTCATTTATGGGGTGATAATGCACCTAACTAGTGTACAAAGGATCAGTTTAGAATTGAGTTAGTTAGTCAGTTGTTAGTTGTGTGTTGCAATCACTGTTTTCAGAAAAGATAAAATTTCTTGACTATTTTAATAGCATATGCAAGTTCATTTCATGGACTATCATATTATTCCGTGAAGTAGCAAATTAGGAGCAGTTACCATAGGAAATAAAATTCCTCTCTATATGAATTGATGAGTCTTTGCCTTGATTATTCATGGAGTTCTTAGTAAATAAGAGGTCAATTATGTAAAAGAAACAGAATAATTTGCCTTTTAGATCTATCAGAATACAAGAAAATAATTACAAAATGGGAAATAAACACAAATAAGCAATCCATGATTAAGATATAGGACTTTATCATAATATTTTTTTCATATTTAATTAAGATTTCTGAATATTTTTAATAAAATTTATTTTATAATATTTCATTGCATTTCTTTTTAATATATATTTTACACTGTTATTTTAATAACTACCATGTATAACAGGCAAATAATGCATAAGGCATCCCGTAGAGTTGTAAATATTTTGAAATATCAGTAAATGCTGATTGAATTGAAATATTATGATACAATTATTTTTCTTCTAATGATTTATTTTTAATTTTATACACACTAGCATAAGGAAGAAATAATATGTTTATTAAATATTTTAGAAAACTGTTTTCCTCAATTTGTTTACCGTCTTTGACAGGAAAAACAAAAAAATATTTGTGAAAAATGTAACCAAACCTTAATACATTTATGATTGCATTGTTTCATGTTTAGTAACAAACACGTAGTTTCATAAATGCTACACTCTGAAATACCTTAACTTTCACACAATTCCCCAAATAATGGGGGATTCAGTTACAAATTTTAATTTATATTGTTTATCTGCCTAGGCAGCTCGAATAGCATTACTTGTTACATCTATGAACTGCAACTTAATTTCAATCCTGTTTATGTTTTTTATTAGATTTTTTGCAGCTGTTTATTTTGCTCAAGTTCTTATATGCTTTTATCAGGCAATATCTTATTAACAATTATCCCTAAAAGTAAGGTGGAGCTGTTATAAAATATAAGGTGTTTCAGGTGTAATTGACCTTTGTTTGCATAATTTGCATGTGACTTCAGGAAAAACCTGGGAAACTTTCAACGGGTAGTTTATTATTGATGTGAGGCACTCACACACGCTAATAGGTCTCCGTGGCTCCGTGGTTTCATGTTTTAGCTCCTTTTATCGAGCCTCTAATAAATGTTATTTTTTTTTAACATTTAACCGAGAACACCTAATATAACAGTTGAAAACGTGAGAAATTAAGCCTTTTACAATAGAAAGAGAATTTTCACAACCTTGATTCCACAGTATCTTTACCCCGGGGTCATATGCTAATCTGGAATGCAGTTCCAATTATTTTGTAGTTAAAGAAAGTCTGGCATTTGCACTTATTGGAAGCTTTGCATCTGGAATATTACAAGTGATCAATAACTTAAGGCTTTTTATTTCTTTTCGATGCCAAGTCGTGAATGTTAAATTTCCTAGAACCTTTGGAAATATTCCTATTTTAATGATAAATGACATTTGGTATTTAAATAAGAATAATCCAAAATATTTTTAAATTTTGCATAGCAATTTATTTTGTGATAGGACTGAGCAATGAAATATATCACAGTGATTTAAAAGATAATGTGACAAATTAGCCGCTGTTACTTCCAAATTTCCAAATAGTTCATACAAAATATACATGAAATGAAAATAATATACATCTCTTGGAACTGCGTTTTTACAGATAAAATGTTTAAATAACTGTAATATTAAAATAAGTGTTAAAATTTTGATGTTTTATTCAATATTTTTTTGCATTAATTCACTGTAAATTTTCTTATTAAGCATATTTGGACCTAAATTAATTGATTTCTGCACTTGCAGTTAATCCAGATATGTTTTAAAATTAAATGGTAAAAAACTGTTCCTATGTATTTTTTGTTGTACATCAGAAGTCTTATGTTAAATTTATGCATACCTCGAACATTTCACAAATGAGCAATAAAGGGTTGAATTGTCGTGCAGCAGGAAGGGCAATTGCCCCACATTTGCGAGTCTTATAAGAGTAAACCGTGAAGTATACCACCTGACTGTCGATGCAAGACTTTCACATACCAATCATCATAACTAATAAGCCCTCTCACATATAAAATGGACACCGAAAGAGAATTCGAACCGAAATCCTTCTACATATTATCAGCACATATTGAGCAAAAACAGGAATAGCCATTTCAGGTCCTTTGAAATATTAGTTTTGAAAAATCTTAGTTTCATAACTGCTAAAAAATAATCACTTTCATTTAAATACGTTGCTTCAATATGGATCTTGGGTGTTTTTTTGGTTAATTCTTTCATAACAAATCCAAAATTTTGCAAAAGACGATATTCTGAATTTATTTTCGCATAAAATTTTTAAAAAATTAAATCACTGTTTTATACATAAGTGTATGTATGCATGCGAGTATGTATTTATTTATATGCACATTTGCATAGATCAGTCAAATCAAAATCTTAAAAAAGATTTTCGAAATAATTTATTAGGCAATTTTTAAATACATATGAGTCAGATTTCGACATAATCTCCGTCTCATGTATTAACAATTTTCTAATGTCTGCAAGTGCCTGGTTGATTGAGCTGGTCTTTTGGTTGATTGTAAAATTAAATCCGCCATCTTTTGATGTACCTCTTTATACGACATATTTGACAAACCTAACTGTTCTTCTTTGCCTCATATTGACAATGGTGCGATTTTCTGTACTCTGCTATTGTGTCACATTTTTTCAAAATTCTTTTGCCATTTAATGGACATTTCTAACTTTTCCAGTAACATCACTGTCAAAATAAAGGATAATGGTACTTCTATTTTAATTCGTAAAAAACGTTTAAAGTTTTTATATGTTTGACCCTCATAAGGATGTAATATTGGTCTCGTATATATGTATGTGTGTGTTGTATATGGATATGAATGTAATATATGTATAGACTGTGTGTATGTGTCTAATGCCAGTGTGTATAATTTATTTATATATGCATGTTTGTGTGTATTATTTAAGCGCGTATATATCCATAATCTCACATTTATGCGTGCATTATTTATGCACATATGTATACGTTCGCATATGCATGCGTGTATTATGTGCGCATACTAGCGTGTGTTTGTGCAAATGCATATGTGTAAAAGGCAAATGCATGTGTAAATGTACGTTTGTGCAAATGCATATGTGTAAAATGCTAATGCAAATATCTGTGTAAATGTGTGTGTAAACGCAAATATTCATACGCGTGCAAAAGCAAATATTAATGCAATGATATGGAAATTCAATGCACGCAAATGCCATACAAAGTTCATGCATGTAAATGCAAATGCAAATGCAAAATTCATGCATGTAAATGCAAATGCAAAATTCATGCATGTAAATGCAAATGCAAATGCAAAATTCATGCATGTAAATGCAAATGCGAAGTCCATGCATGTAAATGCAAATACAAATGCAAAGTTCATGCATATGAATGCAAATACAAATGCAAAGTTCATGCATGTAAATGCAAATGCAAAGTCCATGCATGTAAATGCAAATGCAAATGCAAAGTTCATGCATGTAAATGCAAAGTTCATGCATGTAAATGAAAATGCAAAGTCCATGCATGTAAATGCAAATGTAAAATGCATATGTGAGCGAATGTAAATGCAATGTATGAAAATGCAAAGTTTATGCATGTAAATGCAAATACAAATGCAAAGTAAATGCATGCCAATGCAAATGTAAAGTTCATGTATGTAAATTAAAATGCAAAGTGTACGTGTGCAAATGCCTGTGTGGGAAAATGCAAAATTCAAATACAATTCATGCAAATGCAAAGTAAATGCATGCAAATGTAAAGTTCATGTATGTAAATGCAAATGCAAAGTGCATGTGTGTGAAAATGCAAAATTCAAATACATTTCATGCAAATTCAAAGGCAAAGTGCATATAT
The DNA here is from genome assembly GCA_021605075.1 of Caerostris darwini. Taxonomy (NCBI): domain Eukaryota; kingdom Metazoa; phylum Arthropoda; class Arachnida; order Araneae; family Araneidae; genus Caerostris; species Caerostris darwini. The sequence goes on from BPLQ01010356.1 coordinate 60,839, forward strand.
ATAAATCCAAAGACAAAATACATATAAAAATACATGTACATTATAAATGCAAGTGTGCAAATGGAAAAAATGCAAATACTGATGCAAGATGCATATGTATAAATGTATGCATGCAAAATGTAAAATGTATATGCATATGTATAATAATACCTGTGTGATTATATACAAATACAAGCATACGCATACATGCATTCAGCCTCACAGGTATACATATATGCCATATACATATCTCCTATGACTGTAAGAGCGTCACGGAGCAAAAGTCAGGCTTCTACCTACGGGTGCTCCATCACAACAGAAGCTGCTTCCTTCCCCTTCAATCATGAGTACGTATGGGCTCGTGGGCTTGGCCAGCTAAGTGGGATAAGAAACAACAACAACATATAACACTATTTACACATTTTTCATTAATCAAAACTATTTTGGCAATCTGAATATCAATGCAGTTTATATGATTAGTCATTGATAGTAAATAATTTTAAAAGCTTTTCGAGATAAAATTTAAATATCTAATCACTTAGAAAGAAGTTATCTGTGTCGAAAATTCAGTGAGAAATTTATGCAATATAATTGATTTAAAAAAAAACAAAAATCAAATAATATTATCAAAATGCTGCAAGATTATTTCAGATAATACTTTCATACTCAAATTTTACTTTTCAAAAATTTTTTCGGATACTGGCAAATTAAAAGCATTGTTTTATGACATTTATTTTAAAATTTTATAGGCATATTGCTACTCATGTTTACTTATCAAATTATATTCGTTTAGTAATCAATTATTTTCATGCTTCTCTGATAAAAAAGAAATTATAAATAGTACCACATTAAAATATCATACAAGAAATCTTCTTCAAATGCCTATTGTATTTCTTAAAAAAGGTTTCAATTTAGCATATTAATACAAACGTTACCAATTTCTATAATTTAAAAAAATAAGTAAATAGTCCATTTACGAAACTTTTATAGGCATACTAAAACTCATGCTTACTTATCAAATTATATTCGTTTAGTAATCAATTATTTTCATGCTTCTCTGTTAAAAGAAATTATAAGTAGTACCACATTAAAAAAACAACAAGTTGTCTTCAAATGTCTGTTGAATATTTAAAAAAAAAGTTTCAATTTAGCATACCAGTTTCTATAATTTAAAAAATAAATAGTCTTTACGAAAGCTGGATAATATCTGATGCTTAATTTTTGCTGAATATTTCACGATAGTTTTTTTAATAATAATTTAAATATCAATTCATCTTTGCATGAACTTTAATAATTTAAAATTTCCATGTTTTTAGGTGGAAGAAGTTGATCCTGTCTTAGGGATCACACGTGTTGCATGTGAAAGTAAAGGGTATACTGCCATGTGGCAGCGAAAATTGTACTTCACTTGGCTGACTAGCTACATACTTATTATACCAGGTGTGATCATTAGTTACTGCTACATCAACGTTCTACGTACCGTATGGAAAGCCGCAAGGGAACATCCCCCAGCAGATTCAACATCTGTATTCTTACGCAGGTCACAAAATGCTCATGCTACCATTCCGCGAGCCAAGATTAAGACCTTGAAGCTTACCATCTCCATAATAGCAAGCTTCGTAATCTGCTGGACCCCCTACTTTATCATAAATATGGTTAGAATCTACAGCGACTACGAAATCATTTTTCCGAAGAATGTTAGCCTAGGCGTTCAGACCCTAGCTTTGCTCAATTCGGCTCTCAACCCGATATTCTATGGCTTGTTTAATGTCCGCCTCCGCAAAGATTTTCGGGAAATTGTATATCGCAGAAGAGAATTTGGCGCTAGCCCCTCACCCCAACATTTCGAAGTTCCAGCACTTGCAGCAGATTCAAGTGATACATACATTGGTTCAATGGGTAATACTACTCCGCATCCTTTTCGCAAACAAAGAATTGGAGGCAATAGGACTAACATGATTAGCCCTCCTCCATTCCCAGATCCTGAACGAATTGCTCCAAAATACAATTGCTCACAGCTTTAAATATTCAGAGACTGTCCTTTGCGATACATTAACCCATTAACACCTGAAATTTTCAGAAATTTTCTTAAAGGGGAATAACCTCGATTATTTGGACAATTTTTAAATTAATCGCCAATTGTGTTAAAATTTAGTAGATTTTAACTTATATTTTTTAATACGTATTTTACAATCGAAATCTATATACAAAATTTAAAATTTGGGGTTTTCTACAATCATGTATTTGGCAAATTAGTTCTCACATGCAGGGTGTATAGAGACATTTTAAGGGTTAATGTGACGCTATGAATTTCGCACTAAGTGAAATATCAAAAACGCAGTACGCAGAAAAGTATTTGAAGATCAAATATTAATCGCTTAATTCTATTAGTTACCCAAAAATATTTTTTAAACATTGAAAAATTAAAATTAAAGCTTAAAATAGTTGATGCTGGCATAGTTTACTAGCTAGCATTTGGCTGTGGTAATGTAATCACTAAAACAATATTAGTTACAATAGTCGTTATGTCGCGAATGTCAGTAAATAAAGAAAAACACGCGATATAACGAGCCACAATCTAAAGATTGTGGGACTTTTCGTTCTAAAGAAGTGCGCACGAAATTTTCGAAGCGCTATGTATTATTATTCATTTATTTTTCGAATTTATGAATTTAAAATTGTAGATTGTATTCATCATATATTATATAACTTTATGATGAATTAAAAAAAAATCATTTATATTATACTAAGAGTTTGGCATAAATCTTTTCAACAACTTTAAAAAAAAGTTTATGCAGCAGAAACTGTTGAAAGTTTTCTATATTTATCTGTCCACATTAACCCTAAAATAATCTGTCCTATTAAACACTGCAATGTGGTAATTTAGAATTCCATAGATAAAAACACCACAAGTTCTTATTCATAACTTTCGACATATTATTTTAAATTGTTTTCAAAATATTTATGAAAACTAAACAATACATTAGAACTTAATTTTAACCGTTAAATGATAATTCAAAAGCTTTCAAATTTCATAGTTCACTTCTAAAGTATATAGTTGTAAAGTATTATACTTCATTTCTAAAGTACAGAAATTTTCTTTGTATGCATTTTCTTTTTGTCTGTAAATCTATTTGCCCCAGCAGATTTTACACACACTATTTAGTTAATAACGAGTGAATTAAGAGAATTAAAAAAAGGTTTTAAAAAAATTAAATTGTTTTTTGATTATCCTCATTTGAAGACGCTGGACGTTTCAACGTAAATAAAAGAATATGAATAAAAAAGCAATTTTAATATTTAAATTATATACAACATTAAAACTGATTTGGAATTATGTAAAAAAAATTATACAAAAGAAATTTAAAGATACAAATAATTACAATTAAAACTATTTTTCAATAAGTTTCTTGTTTTAATTTATTTTTCAGTAAATTTCAATTTTTCAATAAATTTCTTGTTTTTTCAATAAATTTCTTGTTTTTTTCAATACATTTCTAGTTTTTTCAATAAATTTCCTGGTTTTCAACAGATTTCTGGTAAATTTCTTATTGACATTTCCTTATGAATGGCTGATGCAAAAACACGTTACATTTTATAAAGCATGTGCTTGATTTAATAGGATATTTTGTATTCTGATTGAATCTTCAATTTGCTATTTAATTTGTAAAGTGTTAGTTATCACGATTTATTTAAAAAAATGTTGTATGTTGATTTTCATCGTCCACAAATGAGGATGATCAGTGTTAATGGGTTAATGTCTCAATTATTTTCCTTAGATTAAAAAAAGATTTAAAAAATACATCCTTAATATCCCTACTCACATTTCTTCATGAGCTGTATTGCAAATGTTATACTACGTAAAAATATACAGGAATAATGTACGGGATCTTAGATACGTTAACAGAAACAGTCCTGCCTCATACACTCGGACTGAATAAGACAACACGCCTTGAATAAAATTGATTCTGATTTTTTTGGAAAAGAATAAAACTTAATTCTAAATGTAATGACTTTATTAACCTTCAAATAAAATATATTGTGAGGAATAAAGGAACTGTAACATTCATATCAAAATACAGCTCTTTAAAAATGAATTTTCGTTCATTCAAAAAATTCCTTTTTGCCCAGCTTTAATTTTTTTCATTAATTTCTTAACTTCTAAATTTTAATTTCTTTTCGTAAACGTTTCAAGGTCTTATCTTGAAGAAAAGAAATACGTTTGATAGTTATTTAAGAACATATTGACAAAAAAATGTAAACGTAAGATGTTATTATCAAAAAATTATATGCATAAACTTTGATGATGAGCAAACAAACTTACATATCTGTGACTTAATTTCTCTCTTTCAAGCAAATTCTATTCTACTTGCAGCTAGAATATGTATTTGCACCATCGTCAATCATATAATTTTTAAGTGACAGTTAACAATTGTAAAGAAATTATATGTATAATTTCTAATGACGTAAAAAAATTCTGACATTGAGTGAAAATTCTTGTTAATGTCTTTATTGTTGATATAAATTAAGTGAATGAATGCATTCGAGTGCTTTTCAAACGAAATATCAATTCGATGCAGCGTAAAAGCAACAATCACAAAAAAAAAATTGATAACATTTATTATTTAATGAACTTGATAATGTTCATGTGTTATATATATATATATATTGCAATTTGTGTCATGGTAATATAACATGAATACGTTTTACTGCAAAAAAAGTACTTTTGAATCGAAAATTGTAAAGTAAAAAAACATTGACAGTCATCTTTTTCGTTGACATTCGCAGGAAAACAGGTCATGCATTAAATTCAAAAATATTGATTAACTATTTATTATTTTTTTCATAGCTAATCAACAAGAAATATCAATTTTGGTTTGTCAGTTTGATAGTAAGATGCTAAAGTTTATGTTTTGAATATCTTTTTTCCTATTCTTGTATATTTAAGATATTTAAAAAGCAGTCAAAACAATTTTATTGACCATATTTACATATGAGCTTTAATTTTAAATAGGCTATTTATATTCTAATATGTTTTTCTTACTATTAATCGCTGATGAAACGTATTCATGTTAAAGAAGCAGGATCATTTATTTGATAAGTTTCACAAACCTTCGTATAATTTGATGTTTCAGAACTATGTGATTAATCTTTAAATAATATTTCAGAAGATAATGCACATAATAATCAATATTTTCAAATTATCAAGATTTTGTTAAATAGTGTGAAACGAGTTAGATACGATACATCTGTTTTCATTATTGTGTTCATGCATTAATTAAGATATTTAAACATGAGATAAAAAAACAACACCAGGCTATAAAACAATAACGAGTGACGAGAAATACTAGTAAAAACCAGCGAATTATCCCTTGAAAAATGTATATTGACATAATTATTTGAAATTATCTTTAAAATTTTTTATGAATAATTTAAGATCAACACTCCTTTCACTTCCAATATTTGAGGAGCTGAATTAATTGTCCTTACTCTTTGCCTATTTGTTTAACATTAACTAATTGTAAAGTTATTCATTATTTTTTAAAACAATCCTACGTAAGGAAATATACTGTTTTCTTTTTATAATATTTCACCTATTTTTAAATTTTGATGTTTTCTTCCCATAATATTTATGCGATTATCTCAAAAATATCATATTCACTTAATGGCTAATGATTGGTTTTTTAACTATCGATGTCTTTTTCAATATCCTCTTTTAATTTTCGCTGCATTTTTTAATAATATTTCCTTGTTTTGCTTTATTTTTTTCTGAAAAAAATAAATATGCAAATTAGTTTGAAAATTCTTACATTTTGATAAAAATAATGCTAGTTTATTTCAAAATATTCCTTTCAGAAGATAACAATTTTTAAACATAATTATACCTAAGAAGCAATCAAACAATTATACATATTTATAAAAAAGAAAATTAATTAAAATGTTGTTGAAACACTTATTAGAAGTTCTATTTCTATAAATAACTAATAATCTTTAAGAAATATATCAAAAGTTATTAACTTTGAAACAAAAAAAATATATATTAAATTGCAGCATATATTTTCGCTAAATTATTTTAAAATAGAAAAATGAATGTTTTTTTATCTTTCCCACCATTTTATTTAGAAAAATTTTAAAATGAGATATTTCAGTATTCTAAAAATAAAATGGTTACTTTGCTTATATAATTTACTACAGTTAAATAGTCTATAATTGCTTTATGTTAGACATATAAGAATTAAAAAATAAATTTAAAGCAGGTAGTTCTTTCTGATCCTACTGTGTCCCACCTACATATATTTCCAGGAAATAAATGTGTGTTGATCTAATAAAAATAAATGTTTTTTATTTCTTTAAAAAAATTGTAATTTCAAGAAAATTTAATATCTCCTCATATTCTGATAGCAGAATTTGAGAAAAAAATGCATTATTTTGTTCTGGTATTTTATTTAAAATTGTTTAAGATTAAACAAATATTTTTGTTATGTGTATTATTAATTAAATTAAAAATAATAAATAATCATATAACGATTTAATAATAATTCATTCCGTATAATCGTAAGGAAATAATTCATTGAAAATATTGATAAAGATGGCATTATGTGGAATAAACAGAACATAATTCTGAAACATTATATTTAAATAAAAAATGCCTTTGTGGAATTATGTTGCAATTGATATTGCATTAATATTATTTGTTAAATGTCTTCACAATCTTTGTGTAAATTCCAGGATTTATCCCGAAGAAAATATATTTGTCAAAAATATTGCAACATTTTTCAATTACTATAAATTGAAAAAAATGTCAAAAAATAATGATGTGCTTTATATGTGTGTTCTAAAAATGCAAAGGAACAATTCTATTGTTGTTTTACTTTATTTGTTTAAAATAGTTTGAGCTCGAACGGACGATTTCATTTTAAGAGTTATGTAATATTGATATGAAACCTGTTGCGCAATACTACAAATGGCATAATAATACCAAAGAAATCGAATTACATAATGATACCAATGGAATTCAGTGATGTAATAATTCCAATGAAAACAAACATCATAGTATAAAAATAATGCCTATAATCCAAATGGCATTTAAAGAAACATGCATGTCATGAGGTTATTTGTCAAACTATATTGCATAGATGTTGTAGGTTAAATGTTGAATCATAATAATGGTATAATTTCCAGGACTTCTCTTTAAAGATATATTTCTTTAAAGAATGACTTCACGATTTCACATTTGCAATAGAATTTGATGTTGTAAGTTCGTATAGATGCTATATATTAACGGTTTGCTTCTACTCTACGTATTAGTTGGTTACATGCCTTCAGTGTTGTTATTCTATAGAATTTTTGCTGATATTGGAATTGCATTAGATAAAAAAATATTAAAAAAAAAAAAAAAAATGTAGTACTTGGCTTAAGTGTTTATTGATAATTAAAGAAGATCGTTTTTCTCCATGATATAATAAATAGAAATAGTTACTTTTTTATCATCTATGATGTTACCTTAAAGAATATTTGCCTGATGTTTCAACTGCTTTAGACAAAAAAATGAAAAAAAAAAAAAAAAAAATGTAGTACTTGGCTTAAGTGTTTATTGATATTTAAAGAAGATCGTTTTTCTCCATGATATAATAAATAGAAATAGTTACTTTTTATCATCTATGATGTTACCTTAAAGAATATTTGCCTGATGTTTCAACTGCTTTAGACAAAAAAAAAAAAAAAAAAAAAAAATGTAGTGCTATGCGTGTGTGCTTTTTCCAATTTAAAATTTTTTCTCTATATATCATAAAATAAATAGAAATAGCTTCTCTTCTATTTTTAATGATGTTATAAATACTAAGTGTGACTTTTCATTTGATCTAGACTAAAAAAATTCATTCTTTTCAAAGAAATGTAGTGTTATGCTTATATGACTGTTGCACTTTAAAGAAGAATTTTCACACTATAATAGAACGAAATGTAATAGCTCCCTTTTTTTATTTAATCTCTTTCAGCTCGAACAAATAACCTCACTGACTATACTTTCATGAAAATACTGATAAAAACACCTGAATACGACAAAACAATATTTCATTTAGTGTAATCTTAATGAAGTACTGACAACAATTCATGTATGTGACAAAATAATATTTCATTCAGTGTAATGTTAATGGAATATTTATAAAAATACTTCTGGTATTAAAATATAATATAAACCATATAACATAATTCTGTAATTGAGACAGAATATAAGATAAAACAGGGCTGCCCTTCAACTTGATGTAGCAGAATTGTGCTTATAATTCTATTACTCTTTGTAGAAGTACCATTCAGCCTGATGTTGCATAGTATTGCATATTAAGCATATAATCATAATCATATATAATGTGGAATATCTGCAATGCGATATTTCCGTAAAGAGTTTTTGCATAAATTTTCAGTCAGTTAAGACAAAAAGAAAATTTGCAGAAATTCTACCTCTCCTTCAAGTGAAATCTTGATATTGTTAATATTCTTGCCCACTTGTTCCGCTGAGAACATTTATTGATTTTTCTGTAGAAGACAAAGACAAAATGAATCGCATCATCATAGTTTGATTTTGCGTAGTTGGAACGGATAATTTGTTTGAAATCCAGTGAACATTTTCAATGTAATATTAGTGTAAAACAATTGAAAAAATACTTAAGTAAAAATGCACGTTTTGAGATTATATTGCCGTTGATGCTGTAATAATGTTACATACTAAGTGTTTTCTTCTGAAATTTATGCACATTTCTGGATATATCCTTAAAGACATGTTCCCACACTGTATGTTAACGTAGTTTTTAGATTAGTATAAATTAAAAAAATATTATAAAAATACAAAAAAAATTGTGACCTTGTATTGTATGTTCATTGTATTAATAGCATTTTGTTTCACTGTAGTGGAATTTGGGGTAACAATGTCGTAATTGTTTCATAGCATTATACTTTAATTGTTATTGCATTAATGCTAAATGTTGCATGCTTGCTCATAATCTTTATATTAGTTAGATACATGTCTTTAATTATGTTGCCCAAAGAATTTTCGCAAGCTTTTTTTAATATCTTTAGACTAAAAAAAATAAAAATAAAAATAAAAATAATAAATGTAGTATCATGTTTATATGCTTGTTGCAATTTGAAAGGAAACGCTTATTCCCTAGAATAGAATAAATAGAAATAGTTTGATTTCTATCTTCAAAGTTGTTGCCTTGAAGAATATTTGTGCGAGTTTATGTTTGTTTTAGAATTAAAAAAATAAATGTATTATTGTGCTTATATGCCTGTCGAAGCTTACAGGAGAGTTTTTCATTCTATTATAGAATTCCATAGCGCCATTTTCTTTACAAAATCCTAAGGATTCAAAAAGATAACTTAATAGTTATCTTACGAAAATACGGATTAAAATACATGGGTGAGAAGCAATAATATTTCCATTCAGTGTAATTTTAATGAAACAGCATAAAAATGCATGTATATGACAAAATAAAATTTCATTCTTAATGAAATCTTAATGGAACTTCTGAAAAACACACCTGAAATGACAACAAAACTGATTTCTGTAATTTAAAAAGAATATAAGATAAATCAGGACTTTATTTCAACTTGATGTTGCAGAATTATTATATTTCTTCTTCGAGTATTACTTGCAAAATTATAATTCAGTTTGATGCTGCATAAATGCTGCATATTAAGTATTTGATGATAATCATGCATAAGGTGGAATATCTTCAATGAGGTATCTCCGCAAAGAATTTTTGCAAACAATTTCACTCAATTTAGATTGAAAGAAAACTTGCAAAAATCCACTTGCAAAACATTTTCCTCCTAAAAACAAAAACTTGACATTGTAATTTTTATGTTCATTGTTTATCTGAGAACATTCATTGAACATTCATTACTGTAAGAAATAAAGAAGAAGCATCATTGTTCCTTTGCTTTTGTTCAAAAATGAATTGTTAATTTATTTCAGTGTACTCTTAATGCAATATTAGTGTAAAATAATCAAAATAGTATTTAAATAAAGTTAATATTTTAGAAAGTTAAGATTTAAAAAATTTATTTTAAAAAGTTATATTTTAAAGTTAATATATTAGATTTATATTGAAATTGTTGTCACACTGATGTTATAAATTAAGAGTTTACTCCTGAAATTGATACAAATTTCTGATATATACTTAAAGCCATGCTTCACACTGAATGCTGATGAATTTATGGTATAGTATTTCTAAGTACATATATATATATACATAAAATAATATTCAAAAAATTGTGGTGTTTTCTTGTATGCATTGTTGTTTTCAAAGCAAAAATAGCGTTTGTTTCATTGCAATATATTTCAACTAATGTACCATATATGCAATAAGTTACATGTTTACTTATAATCTTGTATTAGAGAGTGATTCATTTTCAAAGTTGTTATCCAAAAGTAAATTTGCATGATCTTTCAAATGTTTTATACAAAAGAAAAAAAAAATGAAAATGCAGAATTGCTTCTTTCTTGATTCAGTTTAAAGAATAATTGTTTCACTTTATATTAGAAGGGAAAGAACAGCTTTCTGTTTTTATTAAAACACCTTTGAACCTGAAATGATAATTTAATTATGCATAATGAAATACTGATAAAAATACGTGGATCAAACAAAATAATATTTTATTTAGTGCAATCTTAATGAAATACTGATAAAAATGCATGGGAGTGATAAAATAATATTTCATTCCTTGTAAAGTTTATGAAATATTCATAAAAAATAATCTGGTATGATAATATAATCATACCACAGACCATAATTCTGTAATCGAGACAGAATATAAGATAAAACAGGACTATACATCAATTTGATGTTGCAGAAATGTACTTCTATTTCACCGATTGTTTGTAGGATTATAATTCAGCTTGATGTTGCATAAATGTTACTCATTAAGTATTTGATCATAATCTTGTATAAAGTGGTATATCTTCAATGAGATATTTCCATAATATTAGTAGAAAATGTTAGTTAGATTAGACTAAAAGAAATTTGCAGAAATACACCTTCCCCAAAAACAAAATCTTGATGTTGCTCTTTTTATGTGTGCTGTTCTTCTAAGAATATTTCTTATTTTTATCGTAGACCATATAAAAAAAACTACATCATCGTTTCCTTGCTTTTTGCCTAAAATCGTTTGAGCTCGAATGGATAATTTCATTCTACGTAATCTTTGTGTAATATTAGTGTAAAGTAACCAAAAAATTGTATTTCAATAAAAATGCCCGTTTCAGGATTATACTGTAATTAATGTTTCAGTGATGTTATGTGTTAAGTGTTAACTCCTAAATTTTATGCATATTCCTGGACATATCCCAAAATACATGTTCCCACATTGAATATTTGCATGATTTTCCGATTAGTATAAATTAAATAAAAAAAAAAAATAAAAAAAAAAATTGTGATGTTGTGCTGTGTGGAACATACAGTTCCATTTGGTGTATTTTGCTGTAATATTGATGTGATTTAAAAAGTATCTTTTCAATGTCTATAAAATATATACGTCTATATATACATATAATACAAATTCTATTCTATAACTGAAATGGTATTAAAGTTGGTTGATGTTGCATGAATGCTATTTGTTAAGTGCTTGTTAATGAATTGTGAATAAGATTTATGATCTACCTTTGATCAAATATGTATCCATAAAGTAATGTTAGCTTCGTTTTTCAATTGTTGTATATTGGAGATAAAATAGATTACAAAAATTTATTGACAGCATGCTTTGTTATGCTATTTTTAATTTTAGTGACGTACCTTCGCTTTATAAGTAGATTATGAAAAATAACTACATTAATGTCTTTTGGATTTTACTTACAGTCGCTTGAGCCTGTGTAGATAATTCCTTTTGATGTAATCTTAATATGATACTGTAGCTAATATTTTATTTTATCTTCCGTCGTTTACAATATTAAAATGTATACGAATAAGAGCAGTATTAGTAAATAAGAAGAACACTATTAAAAAAAAAGAAATATTACATTAAACGCCTGCCCTGATTTCTTCCTTATCGAAAAACAGATTTATATTATATATTTTTTTAAGAAAAGCTATTTTTTTTAGTAACTATATTTTTATACATTTATTTTTGAGTTCTAATTCAATCATGGCTCGTTGATTTTCCAAAAAACTAAAAATTAAAATACAAAATAAATTATTTGAGTTAAATATACTTATATATAAAGAAAAAATTCAAATTGATTTTCGAATTTCAAGCTTAGTAAAAGCATACGAATTCTTAATACTATATGTATGATTCAAACTGCGCAGTTGTTGTTATCGCAGTTGCTATTATCATGATTCAAACTGCGCAGTTGCTATTATCATGATTCAAACTGCGCAGTTGCTATCATTGCTATTAGAAAAACAATAGAATTTCATGGGCATATTTCTCATATTTCATTTTAGTCGAAAACATTTTCATTTATTCATTAGGCCCAAAATGTATTGTACGATGAAAAAGTTTTCAATCTTTTTTTCAAAATCTGAACGCATTCTCAAAGAACAATTCTTAAGAATGTAAAGATAATTATCAATAAATAAATAAATCAATAATAAGTCATCGTAGCGTTTGAATTCCAATTTCGAATGGGTACTGGTTTTAAAAAACTTGTAAATGATCAAGTAGGTTATGACAATTATATATTTTTCTTCTTTTCTAAAATCTTTGTATGAAATTTTGCTACTTTATCCTTTTTTTGGAAAGTGATTAATCTTTTTTATTTATTCTTTTATATTTTTTATATATTTTTTATTTATACTTTATTATTCTTTATGTATTTTTTTATTTATTCTTCTTTTATCCTTTATACTTTTTTGTTATTCTTAATTATATAAATATTTTTTAAAGTTTTATCACATTCTTCAAAAAATGTAGCAAGTACCATATTTTCTGAGATTTTTTTCGCAACTAATTTTTATTTTTTAAAAATAAACTTTAATTTTCAGTAATATAAATTTTTGTCCTTTAATTTAAAACTCCCTATTAATTTCTTACTGTATTAATTTCTTACAGTTAAAACTCCTGGTAAATTTCTTACAGTTACTACCAAAACAGAAACTACTGTTTCACATAGATATTATGAAATCAAAAGACTTATATAAAGAAAGTATAAAACATTGAATACTATTATATTTTTCCATTAAAGCATTTTCATGAGATGAAGTCATGATTAAAACTTATACATATATATAAAAAATAGAATGCATTTAAAATATATGTTGTTATAGGTTTTTCGGCGTACCTTAACACGATTACACTATTACAAGTAACACGATTTGGAATAATTACGAGTTACTGCATTGTTTAATATCAGATCGCAGGCGTTTAATATGTTATCGTAAAATTTATACTATATATTATTATTGCAAAAACATAAAAATGAACTGCATGATTTTAAAGATGTTAGTAAAAGAAACTGAAAACTGGGCATCGTTCTGTAAGTGTATGTGACAGATCAGTTGCACAGATAGAAGGTGAAAGAAAAAATACGTAACAGGATCATACTTTATTCTAATGTTGGACAGTTCTTGTATGTGAAGTGGTTTAAGTAATTTTTATTTACTTAGAACAGAAATTTTCATTATTTTAAAATTATAAGTTTTCATTTACATTAAACTGAAAAAAACCAAAAAAGACAAAAAAAATAAAGATTTTCTTTTATTATATGTTAACTGTAGTTTTAAGAATACTTTTTTTTTCATTTTGAATGCTTAGAAATTAAGGCCTTTTATTGCATGAATGTTGTAGCACTTTCACTTTAAACAGTCTCAGCTTGTAGGAATTATTTTACTCAGTGTAATGCTAATATATCCTTCATATAATCACTTAGTTTTGAAATAAAAATTCATGAAACGGGAACAAAGATTTCTGCAAGGAAATATACTCTCGTTGCAGAATTTTGCTACAGCTGATATTAATTTATTATGGTTCGTTGTACGTTAAGTAATTTCTCACAATTTTAAAATTAATTGATATGGCATCAATAGCATATTTCTATTAAGAATGCTGGTGTAATTGTTAAATTGCTTCAACTTGAAAAATTCTACCACCACCCCCAACAACAACAAAAATACCTTGATGTGATAAATGTTCATTCTGAATCTTAGAATATTTTTCATTTTTTAGTAGAATATATAGAAATTAAAGTTGCATCATTGCTGTAGTATAAGCAATTAAAATCGTTTGAACTCGAATGGATCTTTTCACTTCGTGTTTCACTTACATAAGATTGGTATACAATATTTACTAATAAAAATATTGATACTCGGCATTCTGCCTTAACTTTCAAGAAAACGTATGTTACAGTATTGTATCCAGTCTGATATTACGTGTATATTCATAATCTATTTATAATTCGGAGAGATATTTCCCTAAATAAAATTTTTGAATTGCTGAAAGTGAGGAAAATTCCCCAAATGTAAAAGTATACCAAACAAAAAATGATGCGACGTGCTTATATCTTCGTAGTAGTTCTTTATTTTTGAGTAGAAAGGATAGATATAAGTCCAATTTACCCGCATGATTGTTTCCTTAAATTCCTTGATAAATCCGAATGGATACTTTCATTCGGTGATATAATGGTGTAACATTCAAATGTATATCTATATGCCATTTATCTTAAGTTCAATTGGTGTTTAACTAAAAGATATTCATAAATGATTATAATTCAGTCTGATGTTGCAGGGCTGCTATGTGTTAAGTGTTAGCTGTTAATCTTTGTATTTGTGACATATCTTCGATGGATATTTCTATAAATGAAATGGGAAAATCTATACATATTTATTGTCTAATTGTATACACTTGTTGTTATTCAAATAATATGTGGTGTTCTTGTGAAGTAGATTTAGAACATAAAATATTTCAGCATTTCGCTGAATGGATGGCTCAATTACCTTATATAAGAAATATATTATCCATGTATTAAAATATAAATTGTAGAACTCAAGAAAAAATGTTTAATTTCGCTTATAGCAAAAGAACCATTCATACAAAATTTATTTCATTTCTATAAGTCTGATTCAAATGGTTTTTGATTGAATGGCTTAATTATTTAGTGTAAGAAATATATGCATCCTGGATTTAAAAAATCTAAAGTGTAGAACTAAGAAAACAATATTATCTTGTAGTGCAAATGAACCATTTTGTGTGTTTCATGTTTCATTTCAAAATGTTTTGATTAAATAGCTAATAATGTTGAAGAGGTATACTATCCACGAATTTAACTAATATGTGGAGGTTAGCTCTAACAAAGGTTTTCTTTTCCTGTATTATAAAAATCCTATTTATTCAAATTTTCTTTATGGATACTTCATGTTATTCAAAGAAAATTTGATTCAATGGGACAATTAACTTGTGTAAGAATAACATTCTTCACAGATTCGCAAACATGTGGAGAGAACTCTAAAATATTGTTTCAGTTCATGTAATCCATCTGAACCATTTATGTAAAATTTATTCAAAATCTTTTGATTTGATGATTCAGTTATTCTATGAAGAAATGTATTCTCCATGTTTTAAATAAATGCATATTGTAGAATTGGAGAATTCCAGTGCAACTTACTATTTACAGTGCAACAGAGTCTTTGAATTTAACGACACTGTTACACTGTATAACAATAATATTCTATATGAACTGTATAAATATGTGGAGAAAATTAAAAAAAAAAAACACTCTTTAATTTCATGTAACCCAAATGAATTATTTATATATATTATGAATTTTGCGGTTCAAATATTTTGTATAACTTCTAAAAATTGCTGCATTTCATTAATGCATATGAATTATTTATCAAAAATTTGTTACTTTTATCTAAAATATTATTCAATGGTTCAGTTATTCTGTGTAATAAACGTAATCTCCATGAATTGAGTAAATGTATAGAGTAGAATCCAAAAAATAATTTAATTTTAAGTTTATAAAAAAAATGTAATTTTTTTATTGGCACTTGCTGTCAAAAAATGGCTCTTTGATTCAAAGATTTAATTAATTTGTTTATCATTAATGTTTTACATGAGGCTTATAAATATGAGGAGTTAAATGTATACAAAGGCTTATAAAAATGAGGATATAAAATAATGTTTATTTCACGTAATGTATAAAAATTAATCGTTATTAAGTTCATTAATTTTATAAAATTTGATTTATTGACATCTATTACTTTTCAAATACCCCTTTTCATTGTGTCAACTACTTTGTGTGTAAAACATATTGATTATGGATTGAATAAATGTATAAAAACTCAAGAAAAAAAATTTGTTTCATGTAATATAATATATTTAATATTTTATATTACATAAAAAACATAAATAATTATTTCATATAATATAATAATTTTATTTCGAGTAATATATTTATCTTTTTTATGCATCTTGTTTTTAAAGGGTTTTTTATTTCATACCTCTGTTGCTTTATATAAAATTAATGTTCTCCATGATTTGAATAAATATGTGAAATAAAACTGAAAAAAAATTCAGTTTATGCAATTGAATATTTTATATAAAATTTATTTTAAATGTATTTAAATTATTTGAAAACTTTGTATTTTATTGTTTTATTACTTTATCTAAGAAATATTTATATTTAACGAATTGTGTAAATGTAGAACAGATTCAGTTATTCATATTTTCTATCCTTCAAAAATATTTTTTTATTCAATGAACCAATGCTCAAAAATAATATTTTTCATGTGTTGAATAAAAATGTAGAATAGAACCGAAGAAAACAATTTAATTTCAACTAAAATAAAAAGTTATTTACATAAAATGTATTTATTTTTTTTGCTTTAATTCAAGTTAATTTTTACTTAATGGCGCAATTACTTTGTAAAAAAATAACATTCTTAATCGAATGAAAAAAAAAATGTAGAATAGAACTCAAGAAACGTTTAATTTTAAGTAACGTAAATGATTTATTTGAAATTATTTAAATTTATTTCATAAATATAATTCGTTCGTGCAGCAAAACTGCACCATTATCAGTGGTTCTTAAACTGTTTCGCGTTAATCTAAAGGGGGGACCTATTTCCTTTAAATAAAAGTTCGATTTCAAATCAATAAAAAATAAGGTGCAAGGAACTTTAATGAACAACTTTATTTTATATTATATTTTAACAACTTTATTTTGTATTAATTATTTAATATTAATAATTTTAAATACTTGTCAATAAAATCAAAATAATTTTAATTAATTAGTTATTAATTGAATTATTAGTAAAATATTCATTGTTTTTAAATTAAAAACGCTAAAGAACATGATTCCTTTCATGATTTTTCTTTAATGCCAGAGCGTTCTTTTTATATGGCTATTATTAAATCTTAGTTTCATCTACTATGAAATAATCTATGGCTAAATAGCGGAACATTTCTTAATACCCAGTGATGAAATTTCTAATTATAACCAAATGGAAAACCATTTTTAAGATAGTCCACCTTTCTTATTGATAACGTTTAATCGTTTTGTTTTTTTGTGAGAAATTAAATATTTGCTATTTAATTATCATTACAATTTAATACACCTGTTGGTTAACTGCAAGTGATATCAAGTTTTTACTATTGAATATTTGAGTTCTTTAATTTTGAAAAAAAATAATATAACATATTGTTGAAGTAAGAAAAATTGAATAGAGTCAACCCTCATTAAAATGCTCCCCATTCTCCAACATATTCAAGTGATGGTTTAAGGAGGTTTTTTCATATAAACCCCTACTTAACCACCACTTTTTAAGGTGGATAAGGGAAGAGGCTTAAGGGGTATGAGCGGTTAATGAGGGTGGACTGTATAGGATTAAAGTTATGTTATATCTAATCATAAAAAAGGGCAGCAAAATGTTTCCTTGTTAAATGATGCAAGGACTTCAAAAGTTTGAGAACCACTGAATTTTTAAAAACCTGATTTCTTCTTAGTTCTAAATTATTGGTTAAATTTTTATGCTTAAGTTTTTTTTACATTAGTTGTAAGTTTTGTAGATATTTTATTCAGATTATTTATATTTGTTATAATGTTAAACTTATTTTTAATTTGCTGTTATTTGAAAGATGTTTATTTTAATGGGTCAATTACTTTGTAAAAAAATGTAGAGAATAGAATTATTCCCTTTTCTTTATGTAAAGAATAATTTGTATGAAGTTTACTTGGTAATATTGTCGTTTTGTTAATAAACGAAGCACATTTATGTATCAGGACTGTTTACTAAGCAGTTCTGCTAAGAAATCTTGCTTCTTGTTAATGGTTGAAAGTTGTTATCAGTTACTGTTTTACTATTAAATTTCGTCTAAGTTGGTGTTATATTTTTGCTAGACATTTTATTCAGAAAATACTTTCATTCTGTAATATTAAACTCATTTATATATATATATATTTAGTTAAAAGGACTTGTTTGTTATGTCGTTTATATTGTTTATGTAACATTATTTGATTGTAGTAGACATATAATTTAATTATAATAAAATTTTATTTGGAAAATAGAAATTGCCTTTTATCTGAATGATTTAAAATTCACAGTAAACTAATGATACCAATTTAAGTGGATAGTAGTATTTTACATGTATTTTCAGTTAATTACATAAAAATAACACATTGATAATATTTTTAATGATTAAGAATTCATTTAAGATACTAAATAAAATGAAAAAAGTAAAGTTTAAAGAAAATACACATTTTAAAAATATAACTGGGAAAAAAAATACGAAAACAAATTAATGTAATATAATAAGCAATTATTTTAGGATAAAAGCAGTTTTCCAGTTTTTTTAAAAAAATCTGCATAGTAATAATTATAATTTAAGGGTGGGCCTGCAAGAGGTTGGTGAAAGTCTCATGTTAATGTATCATATACTATAAAGAGCCATGCAGTAGCCACATCATAATGCCCAAGTACACAAATTCAATTTTTAAAATTTAATTAATATAACATATTCAACAATTAGTGTTTTTTGAGGTCAAGTTAACAAAAAATTGGAGTAAATTTATTTTACAAATCTAAAAGTGAAACAAAATAAATAAATAAATTTATTGCTACCGAACGATTACACACTGTAAACGTATTAAAATTGCTTAATCAAAATGTCTTTTAACCAGATTTAAAAAAAGTACCCATGAAATAGGAAACTTAATTGATAAGAAAACTATGGAATATGAAAATGACTGAAATTTTTATCATTGGACATTACTAACCATCCATAAAGTTGCACAAAAAATAAATCAAAGGAAATTGAAGTAAATAAATAAATAAATAATAAAAAATAAATTCTAAAAAGGGAACTACGGAAATTCAAATTCCAGGTTCTATTTTTAATGTTTCTCTTTCTTGTTCGTTAACCAAGAGACCAAAATAATTACCATAAAATAAATTTAAAGTGAAAGAAAAAAAAAGAAAAATAATGTTCCCTTATTTTGTTTGCGATGCAAGAATTTGCCACTTTTATGAATTTGCAACATAAAAAAAATATTTTCTATATTCAAATAATTTTTGCAGAATATAGCAAAATATTCAGACACATTAAAATAGATACACACAACATAAAATCCGTATAACAAAATATAAGTTGCGTAGTTTATTTAAAGAAACAGTAAAAAAAAAAATCATAATAAAATTGTATTTCAATTTTTAATGAGAATACAACAAATCAACGGAGAGCCACATTTGGTCACCATTGTTATTTTGATATAAATTGTTATAGGAAAGTTTTTATTAAGCATTGAAAAATATGTCTTTTCTTTGTTAATTCCTAAGAAGAAGTAGCAAAATAATCATGAAGGATTTTGTCTGGCTGTAGCTTTAACACTCAAAGAATAGATGATGTCTTTCAATAAATTTGCTTGCATACTTAAATGTAGGCTTCATGATAGAAACTCATGCTTACCTTTTTTAAAATTACATAATTTATAATTTCTTACAATAATGAATACTAGTTTTTTAAAGATATTAAATAATATATAATATAATATATCTAAGAAAGATATATCTGTTCAAAGATTTAAAAAAAAATTTTTTTGTTCAAATTTTAGTCCAGATTAGGTTAATATGCAATGTAAAATGACTGAGAAAAAAAAGCAGAGAATAAATAATTTAATTGACCCAATTAAATTATTGTAATAGCACATTTAGATAACATAATTTATTAATAAAATGAAATTGTTTAATTTAATTAATACATTGAAATTGTTTAATTCAATTAATACATTGAAATTATTATTATTTCAATTTAATACATTGAATTTATTCTTATTTATTTAAATTATTATGATATCATTATTATTATTTCTCTCCTACTTTTTTTATAACAATATACAAAATCATTTCGCGGACAAAATTATACTAAATTTTCCTCTGATCAGTTATATATTTACTACAATGATCTAGTCATTTAACCAATCGATTTTATTCATTAGAATGAAGCATTCTGATCAATAAATTCCAAATTTTGTTAAACTAAATTAGCCAATATCTCTACTAATTCATAAAAGAACAATTGTCTTGATACAATGTATATATTTTTAAGTACAAAGAATTTGAAATTTGCTATGTGTTGTAAATGTCGATGATTATGTCATCGGCGTTTGTTAAGAAGTTTACACGTTTAAGCAAACAAGCCATTATAACTCCCATAACGACTTTTTAAAGAACCATGCAAGTCTTTAAATAAAAATAAAACTACAAAAGCTTTCTTTACACATATATATAATTATGTTTCTGAGAAAGCTTTTTTATTCATAATTGAAAAATGATGTAATATAAAAAAAATGAGAAGAAATTATTTAAAAGTGAGGTTTTTGTTGTAAATAAACTTCAGGTATGACCTTTGAAACAGCTTAAAAAGTCTTTTATAATAAAATAAAGAAGAAGATAATAAAATAATGAAGACCTAACTCTTTCTAAATATATATTTATTTTACCTGTGAAGACAGGTAGAAGATACATGCATACACACGTAATAATTTCTGGGTTTGAAATTGAAAAAAAACTTATTTTATTTAAATTTAAAAAATATGCTTCATATTCTATTTTAAACTTTTTGTTTGGCATTTTATTCGCATAAAAATATATTTTATATAAATTTTACAGGAAATTTGCATTAAATAAAGAAATTATTACGTTGAAAAGAAAAATTTCCTTTGATCATTCAGATTATATGTTTGCCAATGTATATATTAGGATACAAAACACAATATAATAAAAATTTCGTTGTCATAATTTTTAGAATTTATGAAATAAAATTTAAGCAAGAATTAAAAAAAAATATCTTTGTATTACATTAGATTTTAATCTTTAAAGTCAAATATATATAATACATTTGTTTCGTTTGTTTAACATGCAAAGCTTTAGAAAATATGAGTCTGAAGCAAATATGAATTTGAAAATATTGGCACTGATTTAAAAATTATTTGTTAAAAATTTATTTAAGCCTGTTTAATTCATATTTGAAATTTATTTTTTTCAAACAGATTCTCTATTGATAAAACTCAAAAATCATGTTTTATTCAGATCCAAAAAGTTAGATAGTTAACAAGGTTTACTACTTATATCTGTATGAAATATGAATAATATTTTTATAACACAATATTTAAAATTTCGCAAGCTAAATAAATATAATTCATTTAAATCGATAAGTTATAGACAAATAAAACTTATATTTGCTGTACAAAATACATAAAAAAATTAAATAGTTTCACAGAATTTCATGGAATTCATGTTAAGGTTATAAATTTAAAATAACTTAAATTATTTGTTAATTAAACAAAATAACCATAAGTAAATTATGAAGTTTATGAAACTTATTCATAATTTTTAAAAGACATGAAAGATGATAAAAATAATAAAATAAAAATCAATCATTTTTGAAAACAAAAATTATTAAATTTAAATATATTTTCTCTGTTTACTAGTTATAAATATAATAAAATAATAATATGTAAATTCTTTTACACCAGCTATTGCTTCAATGAAACGTACAAAAGAAGCCAAAATGTTCCAAACAGTAAGTGTAGACATATTTATACTCATGAATGTTGAAATGATTAATAAAGATTAATAAACAAGAATCAATATAGATGTTATAAGAATTTTTATTATGTATAAATTAGGGGCCAAGAAAAATCAAAACTAAGTTCCTGTTTAACAACTAATGTCGTAGACTACAAAAATAAAAAGTAATTAAATTTTTTGATAATTTTCTACTTAAAAGATATGAATTATTTAGTACATGAAATTCAATGTCAATTGTTTTTAAAAGTTTACTAATAGAATAGAATAGTAAAATGACTTTGCAATTTAATTTCATGAAATCTATATCACAAGAAATAACCATTGATGATATTAATATCACAAGGAAACAAGGAATAAATATATATTTTTTTTTTACTTTTAAACTGTTAATTTTTTTTGTATTAAAAATAATGAATTAAGTATTTAAGCTATTTATCAACAAACATTAAAATATTTTGTTAAGTATGAGAAGGCATCCAAAACATTTAAATAAAACATTATATATTAAGTCATACACTATTTATCGACAGAAATCTTTTTGAAATTGATCTACATATTAAAATATTTTTTGCTTTTTATAGCAATGTAAGAAAAATAATCAACTTTATTTAAAGAGATGAAAAGAAGTCAGTCTCCCAATATACTTAGACAGAAATATTAAGCCTTGGGTACTCGCAGTAAAAGACTACTTTGGCTGTATCTAAAATATTGTTGAAATAAACTTTCTATTGAAAGATCAACTTGTTATAGGATTGCAAAAACGATTAGAAAAAAACAGAAAGATATTGAGTTTCTGCAAAATTGTAGGAACTCGTTTTCTTTATTAATTTTCATATTTATAAAGCAAGGTTAGTCAACTTGAGGCAACATGATGACCAAATTTTATTATTGGGCACCATCAGGGGCCGTATCCAAAGTTTTTTTCAGAAGAGTGAACATGGTATACAACTCCCTCTACTCTTTGAAAAAAAAATGAAGTCAATCACCAACCCGTAAAAAACTACATTAAATTGAAGATTGAAACATTTCCCAATCGATTTTTTTTGTTTTATTCTATCAATCTCACCTCAGGAACACTTTTTTTTGCGAAAAAAATACTGAAAATATCATACCTTCTGTGTAGGAAAAGGAGATGAGGAATAAATGAAGTGAAAAATATACATTTATAGTAAGGAAAGAAAATGTCTTGAAATTTTCAATTTTCAATTTTCAATTTTCAATTTGCGATTGTCTTGCCAGTGCAATTCCCTTGCAAAGTGAGGTGGGCTGACTTCATTTGATTTTCGCAAGAAATTTCCAAGGCATGAACACAGTTGTTAGAATAGTTCGAAATTTTCCAACTTGGTATGAGCTCATAAAATAAATTGCAAAGCTAGTAAAATGCCCTGTTAAAAACTAAATTCTGTGACATTACAGTCTGTAAGTGAAAATTTTTGAAAATAATCAAGATTTGACGGGAGTCTGTATAAACTCAACTGAGGACTTCAGGTTGGAAAGCGCTGTTAATTATAATCTAATATTTGTTTTGACAATTTTATTGTTCACATTGACTTCACACATCTAACGTACTTTGTAAAAAGGGCCCTTACGATGCCTATATATCTACCACCCCCTGATTTACATACTCATGAGTAAAATGTTTAATGGTGTCCCTTTTTAATAATCTGTAAAGTTTCTGTTATCATTTCAAAGATGCCACATAGATTCTACAGTTATTCTTTTTAGCTAATTGTCTGCATTTCGTAATTTATTTTGTACGTTTCGAAAGTTCAAGTTTTCTTTTCTATGTGATTTGAGATTCACAATAAATGATTAGCATTAGCTGTTTATAATAATATAATATAAGATATTGTAATATAATTTTTATGACTTGTAGGAACACTAAGGAAAAGTAAATTTCCCATTTAAAAAAATTATAAGTATCCATATAAAAAGGATATGAGTATTAAACAGAATATCATGCATAAGAAAGTTATGCTAAGAATAAAAAATTAACATATTGCTTACATAATATTATACCGTAGTTCCTCGAGTAAATTTTCCCACACATTTTTTACATAGAATAGGACTTCTTCAATGACGTAACAGCCCCATAGTGGGCCAAGGCCATCTGCCAACTGACAGATTTCGAAACAGGAGATGCTTTCTTTTTACGGGTAGGATTTTCAGCCCTGCTCTTCCAGTCATATTAGACCAATACCTACGATTTAAAATGGATTCCGAATCAATACAAACATCCATATCACCTCCGGGACTTGAATCCGAAACTTGTAGCACCGAAAGCCAGAACGAGAAAAAGACTGATTGCAAATATTTTTAAATTCATATTGTTCAGCTAATTGTTTTTTAAAATTAATCTATATATAATTAATTATTTAAGGCTGAATGTTACATTTTATTATATACTAATGTGATGAAAAAAATTAAATAATTATTTTTATTTTCTAGTAATACGTAAATTAGCATAAATATTTCATATATTCTAAACACCAACATCAATTATAAACTTATTTCCTACAAATTGTTCGCATAATAATTTTTGAGAAAAGATATTGGATTAGTTTATATAGATAGCATCTAATTTAAATTTAATTCATTTCAAGCTAACTATCATCAAATCTAAATTATACTTTTTTAATATTTCACTTGTTAAGTTCCTTTCTGTGCAGTTTTGAATCATTATTCCAGAATCTGAATATATAGGAGAAATTAAAGCTTAAGACAATGCACGAGGGAGACTTCTGGGTTCAGATTAGCTAGTAAGAGGTTACACAGATAATTTGCGTAATTTATGCGCATATAATGCAAGGCTTTGGAATTCCATGAATTACATCATTCGTATTTGGGGAAACGAAAAGGAAGTGCTAACTATTAATCATTTGGTGACAAGTTGTGTCACCTTGTGTCCTCTAATTAGAAATTAATCAACTTAATTAAGTATTGAAAAACATTTTCTTCAAAATTTCCTAGAGTAAAACGTATTGATTTTCCGAATCTAGGATTATATTTGAAATTTAAAAATGTTTAAAATGTAACTTTTATAGGGATAGACCAATTAAAATTGATATAAGCTTATAAGCTTCATAAAATAAATCACATGGCATTAGGCTTCTGTATTTTAACGAAACTTTGTTATATGAATAAGTAAAAAAAAAAAAGAAATATTTTTCTGTGCTATAAATCGAAATAATTTCTTTTTCATCTTTACAAAATGGAAAACGTGAAACAAAAACTTTGTTTGGTTTCCAAAAACAGCAAACATTCATGTCGTATCAGGTCACGTAATAAATCCTGGAATTTCTAGGGATAAAACACAAAAAAACAATATACCAAATACCCATTTTTAAAATCATCATGACTGTAAAACATCAACATGATCCAGGAATATGTCACAAATGTCTTTTAAAAAAAGGCCGAAAGTAATATTATATGGGATATAGGATCACATATCTGCAATATATTTTCAAAAGCTAAATTGAAGACAAAGTGGTAGTTCAATATTGAATGCCATTCGTCTAGAGGGAAAACACATACACAAATGCCAGATATTTTAGTGTATAAGAAATTCTTATAGTGGACTAAACTTTTATTAAAATGATTTATTTGTGGTTAAAATTTACTAACTGGCGTTTATATTCAAAATATTCTTTGAGGTTTATCAAATTATCATTATTTTAAACAAGTAGTATTTTTCAATCTAAATAACTTTTATGTACTTAAATAATCTTTATTTCTTAACTCATAAGTTTTAATACATAATAAAAAAAAAAACCCACTTTTTTTCTTGATACTTAACTTTACTTATTTTACCTAAAACTTATAAATTGGAATTCTGAGACTTTACAGAGATAATAATAATGAATATTAAAGTAAAAATATGGAAAAAAATAATACATGGTAAGTTATTAATGTATGTAGCTACAAGTAAGACCACCATAGATGAATTCACGCTAGTTGGAAGCATTAAATTTTCTACGTAAGAAATGAGTAGATTCGGTAGACACTTGCATGTCTTGCGAATCGTAGGGAGACTAGAGGCAGGACAGTTTTAAGCCTAGTTTGCTACAGACTGGCGTGTAACACCAAGCATTGTGTACAACTTATATAAAAAATTAAAGGATACTAGAGGGGTTGAAAGAAAGTTTGATCAAATTGATCCAAGAACCAAGAGGGCCGATGTAATTCAACATTTATTCATAAGAATGGTGAGTAACAGATGCTTACTCTCTTGCGCTCATCATGTTTTAATGATAACTATTTCCAGAATCCACAATGCTATACTGCCCGACTCGTGGCCTATTGGCAACGTGTGCAGCTAGTGTGCAGAAAGTCTGAGGTCCAAAACCACTGACGGCATTGTTGTCTCTGTTTTTAAAAACTAAGTAACTTGATGGAGATTATGACAATGTGTGTAAAACCATTTCACATCGAGAGTCAGACTGACTGGTGAAAGTTCTTCGGGTTTTCTCCCGTACGATAGGCAAATGCGGAAAGTTCCAGCTAAAAGTCCTCTCGAAAGGCACTACCCTCCCCATCATCCGTCGGAAGGAGAATGCTTTCGTAGTCTCCATGATGCCTAACGATGTTCCATTCTCACATTTCTATTTGGTAGAGAGCTACACAGCCCCTGGTATAGGGATAAGGAGTGAAAGAAAGAAAAAATGCTACAAGAAAGAGATCTGCTTGTGAGAAAAACTTGCTTTTTGAGTAATATTCATTACAGCACACAAGATATTCTGTTCAGTATAATGCAGTGCAGAAACCATCGATTTTGTACCAGACATTAGCGGAGAACTTTCTATTCACTGTCGGGTAACTACCCCGTTAACTACCTACGTCGTGTGGGTTAAAACCTCCAAAGCTCTTGCCAGGCAAACTGACTACAGATACCAGATGCTTTACACGTCGTCAGCGGAATCAAATTTCAGCTCTCCTGTACGCTAGATGGACACGTTGCCACTGGGTCACAAGTTGAGCTTTATGAATACCTCATCAGTTAAAATGAATGATATGAGGTCTTGCGACCGAAACGTCCTCAACCTATTCTCAAACTTTAGTCCTACTCCTAGATCACCGTGAGTTTTAGACACTGAATGATTTTCAATGGTGGAACGCGAGTTGCAATTGCTAGACCTAAACGATCCTGATTTTTTCTACGGGTTTGGTTTGTCGCTCTCGTCATTTTGTGCGAGGGCTAAACAGACCGGAACCTACAGTTTAAAGTTTTTCTATGGAATGAAAGTATTGCAATTTGCCTGAATCAATCTATCTGGGGAATATCCTGAAATCTGAAATCTATCCTGAAATTTCCTGAAATTCATTGACCAGATAAGCCCTATGTGGAAGTGCGTTGTCCTTCATTAAAGGAAATCAGAGCCAACTGCCCCCTTAAAAAGTCAAGATTAGGATTAGAATATATCATCCCTTATATTTCACAGCAGTAACATAGCCTCTAACGCAGACATGGAAAACTATGCTTCCATTCAGCATGATACTGTCTGACTTCGTGTCTCTGTTTTCCTCAGATGAAAGTATGTCGAATATAAGTGTTTATGCTGAACAGGAACTCATCAGTGAATAAAATGATTCCTCATGATCATTGGTTAAAAAACCTCAGATGACGGCTGTTTACAGCTAACTGGAAGGAGACACAGAACCACTGCATAAATTCTCTTCAGATCTTTTCTTGTAGTAGCCATCGGAAGGCTCACACATGCCAATTAAAATGAAAATCAATGGAAGATCTGTATTACTTACTGATGAGTTCAGATTTTTCTTGCAAAATATTGCAATAAGATAGTTGGTCATATCTTGGTCATATTGGATTCCAGTCATATCCGTGAAAGCGACAGATTCGACGGTTACAGTATATGCTAGCATCTTTTGGGATCTTTTTTGGTCAGTTTATGCTGAATGGGCGTGGACAAGTATCTTTTTGGATAACTATACGTACCTCTATATTATCCTAAGAGGCATCATTACTGGTGTAATATAAATTTCATATTTTTGATCCAATTAATTCCTTATACAGTCTGGGATTCTGTCGTCCCACAAGACGATAGTGCTAGACCACAGAGACCTCAATTGTTAGAGAATTATCTTCGTGAGGATATGTGCATGTGGTTTGACCAGTACATTCTCCAGGATTAAGCCGGCTTAAACATGCTAGAATGAATAATAGAGACTTTTTTTTATCTTAATCAGCCCACTGCAGTTCAGCAAACAATATTGACACAGCAATGGGCTTTACTGCCAACTGAGTTCATAAAAACCTAATTTTGAGCATGTAATATCACTATCGTACCTGTAAAGGAGATGATTACATTCTAACATAAAACTGATAACACACTATACTGAAACTGATCATAAATTGAATTCAGATACAATTTTTGTTGCATACTTCCATTTTATGCATTTAAAAAAATGTGTATTATTTTTCTTTTGGTGCTTTTAAGAACTGTTAACTGAATGTTCTTGCCAAATTGTATTAATTTCTATTGAATGGAAATTTTATTGTAAGAAAATACTATGTTTTGCCTAAATTAAGCTTAATCAATAAACAATATTATTTAAGAAAGACCTAACTTTAGAAAACCACATTAATCTTTTAAACAAAATTAAGCGACGATAATTTGTACTTTCAAGAAGGGTTATAGTAAAATATTATAATTTCCTATTTTCTTAATTATTTTAAAAATAAATTTTTAAATCAATTTAATCATAAACAAATATCAGTTTTAATTGTTGATTGATTTTGTGATAATGGCTCATTCTTATATAATGAACGCTATAAGAAAATTAACTGAAAATATAGGTGCTCTTAAGTCTGAATTAATTTTGTTAATTTTGTTGCAAATTAGTTATTAACATTATTTTACATTTGATGATATTTCAAAACTATTTTTTGAACTTAAAGGAGCAATTAATGTCAGAATGTCGAAAATTTTACAAATTTAATAACCGTATTAAATTCCAAGCAAATATATACACTTCAACAAAATATTTTCACTTTTTAAAAATTACTTTCAACCAAACCAATTATAAGAAGTGAAACTTTCTTAAATCATGAAATAGCAAAACTCATAGTTTCAGAAGCTTTTAGGTTATGGCCTCTTATTCGAAAAATCATCAGTTTATGCTCAGATATTTTAGTGCACTATTGAAATTAATTTATTATTTCTACTTGCAAAAAAGGAAATTGTTTCTTAATCTAAAAATTATTATCTTAGTAGTTTTATAAAAAAAACTAATTTTGAAAATATTAAAACCATTTTTTAAGTGTCTAATGTATTTCATTTTTCACTTGATAATTAATTATAATCAATCATCCTCGCTAATTAAATTAAGTCTAGAATGATTTCTTTCTGTGGCTTATCGACTTAAATTAGGATCAACAATAATTTTTTAATTGCTTTCTAAAATAACAACATTACGAAAGTGTTAGAATGAGGTTTCTAATATGTTAAAAATATTTGTGTTGGTAAAATAAAAAAATTCTGTAAACAATAACAATATTTTGTATAAAAAAAACCTTTGGATATCTATTTTTACATGTTTTATGTTGTTGGTAAATATATACTAATTTTAAAAAGTTTTTTAATTGTGGTCATAAACAAACCTATTGATTTCAATTCAAAAATCAGGGGTAGGGTAGTTATTATTATTAAAACAATATAAATAAGATAAATTATCTTGTCAGGAAAACTAGCAATAGTTTTAAAGGATATTATTAATTTTTGACATCTTGAAGTTTAAGAATGAAAATAAAAATTACTTTGTATTTCAATTTTTAAAACATTGAGACAGATAAAAACAAGTTATTATATTGCAATCTTTAATATAACATGTCTAAAATATCTATATTTTGAGAACCAAGATAAGAAACAATTTGATGGTATTCTTTTGTAAATAGGAAGAACTTTATTTTTCTGTTTGTAAATTCTAAAACTCTAGATGTAAAGCTATTATTTTTATTTTATTTGCTTTCTCGGAATCAATTTATGCTGATACATATTTTTTTTTCAATTGAAATGAAGAACTTTACCAAAGAATCCTTTTAAGAATTTTGCATTGATAAAAAATACCTTTCCATGATTTTAGATCCTACTTATGATTACAATTCCCTGCATATGCTTTACAATATTACATATCTCAGATTTTGGGGATTCCATTTATTGGAGATTCCATTTTATTGCCTTTCTCCTGAAAGAGCAGACAATTTCTAATTTCAATAAAAATTGGGGCATGTATTGCCTAATTTTAAATTCACGTAAAATTTTAATAAATTTGTATAGATGGAATAGTTAAAATATCATAATCCACGAGGACTATATTAAAGTTTGAAAGATTTTGTGCGATTTTCCACATCCTTCTCATTTTGTTAAATATGAGATGTGTGACTATATCATTCCTCATATCCAACTATATTGATTACGAGCTTTTAAAAGACACGATAAATAGCGTTTTGAATCTTGGTTTGAAACTTGACAAGCAAAGTATAGCCAAAAATTAACTTGTCTATTCCAAGGATAGGTACTAGAAATGTATAGGCTTGAAATTAATTTCGGATTTTCAATGAAGAATGGTGGAGTATATAAATATCCAAAAATGTCCTTCTTGGGATTGTTCTATCAGAATTACAACGGCAAAATTCAGATGAATGTTGTATGTCCTACGGTTGTGTGCATTGGGAAAAGCTGAATTTGATATATATCTGTTGTATTAGAGGCTAAGGGCCAAGGCGTAAATGCCTGATTCCAAAGAGTTTTCTGAAATTAGTTTTATGAAAAGTTTTAAATAGTTATTGCAGTAAATTTCGCTTGTGGAAATGGCTTGATTGGAAAAATATGCTTTTAAGAATCAAAATCACAAAAAGAAATACCATAATACCATGCAAATTTAAAATGTTAATTATATAACTTTAAAAACTATTTGTTTAAACTTTAATAAAAAAATAAGTAATTAATGAAACAATTACATAGTTAAAATGCAATATTTCTACAATTTATGCTGCGTGTTTGCACATGAAATTAAATTCTTAGTAAGTTAAAAATATTTGAATGTATAGAATAAAATTTATATTATCTGCAGTGGAATTTTCATTCTCATATTCTTAATTCCATGCCTAAATTTTTTTTTCATTTGAATAACATTTTCTGTGATATTACTGTGTTTAAAAAAAAAATAGATGACACCACTGCAATTTAAAAAAAAAAAAAAAAAACGTTTTCATAATAGGGCTATGGCTCTAGAGTTTCCTACAATTGTTCCTATTGCAATTTTTGAAATTTTTCTGAAAAATGAATTGCATTATTTTCAAGTAAATTAATATGTCATATTTTTATGTATATAAATCTAGATATAACTAACTTGAGAACTATTCAATTTCTTACTTCAACAATTAATAAACGAACATGTATTTTATAAAACAATTTTTTTTATTTATGCAGTAGAATTGTTGTTGATGTTCAATCAAATGCAAGCACTGATACCAAAAATAACTTGTTTTTATAATCCTGGGAATCTAATAGTTAATATTAGAATTAAAAAAAAAATAATGAAACATCTTAATTTCAGTAGCTGGAAAAATAAATCAAATATCATAAATTTCTTGTAGATTTTCCTGTTTATTGATACTTCAAGGTATTGAAAAGATAACTTTGTAAAAAACTGCTAAACAAGACCCTTTAACAAGAAACATTTAGATATAATTTAGGTATTCTATGTTGCTCATGCCCACGAAAAAAAAAAGAAAACTTAAAAACTATAGCTGAGGTAGACAAATGCTTGTAGTAAAATGAATATTGAAAGTAAATCTTTTGACACTATAGATAAATTTATTTACTATGTGTATTGTAGTTTTCATTTTTATTTAATCTCAATTTTAATCTAGAAATAATGTAAAGTTGAGTAGAATTTCGTTTATAAATATGATTTTTATAAAAATCAGTATAGATGGCAGCACTAACATTTTTAAATATTTTTTGCATGTGTTGAAATGCAAGTTTTTATTGACAAAAAATATTTTATCAATATTAATCAATTACGTAAATTATAATTGTTACATGATTTAATGTCGTTTAGGTAACTTTAATGTGTGAAAATATTCAGGATATCTTTAATGTTTAAATAATTTTCATTAAAAATGACATAATACGAAACAAGTACTATCATTTTAGGCATTATTTTATAACAATTGGAATTCAACAAGTAATCTATTTTGCTTGAGAAAATATTAATATCTATAACCATGCAATATTATTAATATATGAATATTCTTTTCGAAATTCTTTAGTATTTAATTAAATGAAAAAATGTAATTTCGCAAATAAATTTAAAGCTCAAAATTCTTTTAAAGATGAAATATTAAAATACAATACCAATTTGAGAAATGTTTTGTTCACACATGATAGCATTTTCACAGGTATTTAAATTAGTTACATTTTAAAATTCTATCAAAATTAACGAATTGACATGCTCTAGATTAAATATAATGTTAAAATTATTGTTGATGAACATATATACAATTTCAGGGATAACTAAGATACAATTATTTAAATGGTATTGGAGTACATTTTTGGAAAATGTACTACAAACATTCAGCATTGAGGAATTGTAAGCAGAGTTACATCAAAGGTATTTAATTTTCTTAGAATTGTGAAAATATTTCAATAACTCTTATTATATATGAACTTAAGCATTATATCCATGCATCAAGGCATGCCCTTTTTCTTAATGTTGCTCGTTTTTCTTAACAACCCTTGTTTTAAACTGCATAGAGCTAACATTATTTATCAACCAATTTTCTTTTGGAAGCTTTCAGATAGATAAACTTAAACAAATATCTCACGTAATTAACGAATTATTAATTTAATCAATTGAAAATTATAAGTTTAAAAAGGATGTTTTGATTTCCAGTGGCGGCATTTCGACCTGAGGTTCTTTACCACTATAATCTTAGATATATAGCACATTGCATGTTATCCAAGGTGCACCACTGGGAATCTGCTACTCTGCACCTTTATTTGTCATCACAATTTGGAACAAACACTTCTAAAAATGATGGTGGGTATTCGCAGCTTGCTGTATCCCCTACTACAGCCCAACCAATGATTTTTCTACCTACAGATTTATTATTTCCATTCCTGGCATGCTTGTATGCTCCATTCCTAATCAACTTTACTTAACCTGCTTCTCCTCCTTAGAGTTTTCACAGTTATGAAATTCTACGTGTGTTGAGTTCTCCTGCCCTTCTGTCTATAAACGTCTGTAACTACAAATTATTCCAATCTTTTTGAATTTTATTTTTATAAAAGATTGCAGAAATATCGAAGGAGGTTCTCCAATATACCAAAATAGTTTCAGCATTATTTTTTATGCCAAAGCGAAAATAAATTTTAGACTCCTTTCATTTTCTGGTTACAGGTTTATTTGAATAGATTCAAGATAAAGATTTTTTATCAATTTATTTTTCCAGCTCATCTTTGACAGAATTTTTTTTTTCTTTTCGGCATCTTTTGTCTAGTTTCAAACCAAGCTACGCTATTTTAAAAAACTAAAATCTATATATTAAGTTACCTTGGCACATAGAAATGATTTATAAACTGATATTTCTATATAATTGCAGATAAATTATAAAAAAAAAAAAAAAAAATATTTTCCCATTGAATATAAAATTACATGTATAATAATATTATAAATCTCTTTAAAGCGCATATTTTAAACTGTTGGTTATTTGATATAAACTGCAATGACATTAAAATATCTTACTGTAATAAAACTAGGATCTACTTAGCTAGTTAATTTTATATGAGAAAGTTATAATAAGAGAAGATATATAATAGAAAAAGATATATAAATTTATCAAACTCTCTATCCTTTGCATGTAATAAAATAATTATTACTAGAAAACAATTACGATCAAATATTCAATTGTCGTGATATTCAATGGAAAAGGAACTGAATAACGAGGATAAAATAATTCGTTTGTAAATATTTATAGCTGTATTAAAAGAATTTGTTATTTAATAATAATCGATATGCTGGCAGTCCCCATGCCAGTAAACTTGAAGTCTGAACCTGCTTTGAATATTCCGACATTGAACATTTCAACATATTTAAGTATTGAATTTTTATAATGAATGTTTAACAGGAATACATTTCACAGATTGTTATTTAGAGAAAAAGGCAATCTTTGTAACATCCATTATTGTCATGATATAAGTATATTATACTGCTATTATTTCAGAGTTAAGCAATGGTAATTTCAAAACATCTATGTAGCCTTGAATGTTGTCTTCCTATTGAAAATTCAAGAAAATCAACGAAAGAACAGGAAAAAGGAGTTGAAACATGGATCATTTTATTTAGATCCAGTGCTTCAAACACAAACAACACAAGAAATGTAAAACACATTTTTGGAAATAACTAAAACCATAAAGGCTATAAAGCTTATGCAAAGTGACATGAAGTAAACAGAAAAAGGAAAAAGGTGAACAACACAATTAAAAAAGTATTCGAAAGAAATAGCGATATCTTCTTTGATTTGCTACAAAGAATTCTCATAAGACGTTCACAACTAGCCTTATTAAAATAAGAAGAATCTTATGATAGTCGTCTTTTCTGATCAAGGTACACAACACTTTGAAACTTCTTTCTCTTTAAATCTTCATCTTTCAAATATACATATTTTTTAATTCAAAAGAGAACTAAGCATAATAAGTACATTCACACTGTGCTTTATTGAATAAGGCACAGAAAAACATCATCGGATATATTTCTCTTTGAGAGAGATCACAGAATTATTTCCGTTTTTGTTTCATATGGAGAAATAAACGCACAACTTGATTCTTCACACATAGTTTTCTTTATCACTTTGAAAAGAAATAAATGTGAAAAGGCTCTTCAAAGAATGACCACCTCATTTCACAACTTTCAGAAAAAATTTCTAATTTAATTTCATGTTGCATGGGAATACGAATAAAGACTCTTTAAAATATTTTTCACATAAAATATTAGCAAATATTTTTGTTTAAAAATGTTATCACTTTGGCTTTAATTTTATGTACAAATAATCTTACATAACTTATTATTCTTAGAAAGTTTTAAAATTTGTATTTTATCTTGATAATATTTACTGACTGATTGTTCTTAATGTTTTTTTCTAGTTTTAAATGACGTTAAAAGCCATACATATATAAAAGATTTACATATTATTTTTAATTATTTTAAAATGCATTTAAAAATAATTAAAAATACTTTTATAAGCATAAGTAAGCGTTCATTCATACTAAAAAAATTTCTGTAAAGGTTCTTTTTCTCTTAATAAAAATAAATTCATACCATTCATAACTGAATATTGAAAAACAAAAACATAAGTGCACGTTAATGAAGTATTGAGCGTATTTATGATAAATGAGTAAAATTCTATTCTTCTAAGAATGAATTTTCTAAAATTTAACTTATAAGAAAACAAAATTATTTTTTTGTGTAGAAATAAATTTCAAAATTCCTCTATCACGGGAGAAGAATCGCAGAAAATTCTTTAACTGCCTTAGTTTCATAAATTTCCCCATTTTCTGTAAAGAATCAATATAAGTCAGTGGAATTCTTTTCAAAAACTTTATATATACATTTATATAAAACAATGATTTTTTGTGTTAATCTATCTTTCTGTACATTTAAAGTTCCAATTAGTTTTATTAATTTATTATTTTTTATATGGTGTGCACTCAAAAATCATCAAAAAATACGCGTTAGTTTTAATTAAAGGTAACAGTAATTTTTCTTCGTAAAATTAAACTTTAAAAACTTACTATTTAATATCAATTCTCCACATCAGATTTTATTAGTATGTTGCCCTATATTCCAAATATAACAAGATACTAAAACTAATTTAGATATTAAATTAATTAGAATTGGTGATGCAATAATAAAAAATAAAAAAAATAAAATAAAATACTGCAAGATCCAATTTTTTTTCTTAGTGTTAATTGCTATTTGTTTGATGCATAAATGAAATATTTTCAAAGCAATTTAATAAGTTCTTTTCTAATTAAATGAAACAATACATTTTCATAAAAAACAGTGATAAAATATATTTAATGGTACAGTAGTTAAAAAAATCGTCTTCTTTCATTTATTTAGATGTAATAAATAATTTGCATAGATTTCAGTGAAATAAAATAAGACATATTTTATTTGTTTTTAGAAATATTCTTGGAGAAAATGCTAAATATTTGACGTTTTTATGTTCGTATTTTTTTAATATCTTAGTTGCCTTCTTCTATTCTATTGTCTAATATGATGAAAATTTTAGTTAAACATCATTATGTTGAGCATTTTTCCTTAAATTTTCTCCAATTTTCTTTTTACTTTTGACATTTCCTTACTTAAGTTTACCAAATTAAAAATATATATCATTTTATGAAAGCTGGCCAAAGCAGAATCGTATGTGCAAGTGCAATGTAACTTTTGATTACACTTGTTTAATTAATCGCTATTAAACTAATAATTACTCGAAGTTATTTAAATCAGAACTAAAATTCAAGTTTATTTTATTCAATAAAATGTGTTTAATCTTTTACATTTCAGCCATTAAATATTGGCAGGTATTACTCGAATTATCCTTAAATAATCACAAATGGTGCAAATACATTAATATTGATTAAAATCTAATGTTTTCTGTAAATCAACACGTTTAAGTACCATTACAAAGCAGTATATTAACATGTACTTTTCCGATCGAAGATCAATTAGTTCTCTTTTCGATAACCTTTACTTTTCCTAATCTAACCTCCTCCTCCTTTGATATTTATCTTATAAATACATACGAAATATGGAGTTTGCTATCTATTTGTCACGAAGCTTACGATTATAAATGAATAATTCATTTTAATCAATCATTCATTAGCAATTCATTTTTTTTATTTCAGTAGATATAAATGAATTTTAATAAGCCCTCTAGTATATTTGCTACTATGCATTCTGAAAAATGTTTCGCTACTATTAATATTTTGTTCTTTACACAGAAGAAATTTCCACATATTGTTTTTATGCAGAAAGAGTTTCCACGGTTTAATAACATTGTTAAATTTAAATCTTAATGTTGTTTTAAAATATCGAGCACTTTGATCTTAGGAATACTCATCTAGAACTGCAAATACGTAATTGATTCAGTCTTATTTGCATGCCATAGGAAGCTTGCTACATTGCTAAACACAGGAATTTCGCCACCAAAAATTTTGAACGAACGATCTTAAGATAGCATCTAGGGGTGGCTCAACCAAAAAACATTTCTGCTTACAGATTCATCGCTCCCATCCCTTGTATAGAGACATGATATTTATATTTAGCTTCGCTTGTTTGGTTTCGAACCAAGTTCTCTTAGTTCTTAAACCCAATGGGCCGTTTAATAAACCTTTCAGGCACTTGCCAAATTTAAAATAGATGAAAACATCCACTACAATAGATCACCCTTATCACTTTGAATTTCGCACTTTTAAGTGGTTGAAAAATCTTCGAAGGATCTTCAGTTAGCCTAAAATAGATTCATTGTAATCGTCTTGATCTGAAGGTGAAGAAAACTCCTGAATTCATTACAGTACTCCAGTGACTGTCAAAAAATGGGATATGAGTGATTTATCATTTAAATGCTTTCTCTATTTTTGTGATTGTTTCATGCACAATGACTCTTATATTTGCTTCACAGGAATAAAAATTCATTTAAAAGCAAATGGATTCATTTATCATATTTTTGTATTATATATTTGAATTATTTACTATTATTATTGTTATTTGAATTATTAATTATTATTATTCTTCCTGTTTTGTTGCATTTAGACGGAAGCTAGATATTCATTATTTTTCTATTTCATGAAAATAAGTTAGAGAAAGGGAGAACAAAAGTAAAATATTTTAATTTATTACCGCAATTCCCAAGTTGCAATATTTTATGTAGGAAAAGAATAGTTAACCATAATTGATCTCATGACAAGTTTTAATCTTCTTAAGATTTCAGATTATATACTTCTCCTTAATATTAATTACATCGCTTCTATTTTATAATAAATAACGAATATTACTATTCACAAAAATTTAATTAACTGTCACAAACAATAGGTCTACATTGTTTTTTTGTGAAAATTATTCAACGTTAATTATTTCTGTGAACAGAATTAAGCAAATAAATATAAAAGTATTATACTAAGTAAACAATTATATACTAATAAAAATGAATTTAAATGATACAACTTAATATAAAAAAGAGGTTTAAGCCACAAAAATAACACAAAATTTAAATAAAATTCATCACCATGTATTAAATATTATCTTCACAATAGAGATAAATTAGTTTCGTTTTAGAAAAAAAATCCCTTTAAACTTTTTAAAAAGCTTTTAACAATAGGAGTAATAAATATTTAAGCAAAACAATAAATATACGTACAGATTGTTACACAGTTTTATTAGAAGTAGAAAGCAATTTATGACTAAAGATCATTAACAAATTCAGTAAAATTTGATTATTATCTTTATAATAGATCAATTCTGCTACTGATTTTTAATAAAAGCTTAATAAAGATTGTCATAAATCCTATCTTGTGTTATTATGAGCTAATAATTTATTTCATGACATACATAGAGTAAAAAACTTCTGTTTTATGCAAGGAAAAGAGAGAATGTCATTAATTTATCCTATTATTTATGGCACACAACATGTGTTTTTGATGTTGATAACGAAATGGTAGAGGGTGGTACGAATTCACATTAAACCAGATAACGACTTTTTATGATTGATATTGTCAATTCAAACATCTGAAAGGACAAACTGCAAATTATTGATTTCACGCAATTTGAGGAGCGAAAGACGAGAACAGCATGGTACTTAGGAATGGGAAACGAGGAAACAGGGATGCGAGCGAAGAACTGCTTTTTATATTATATTTCAGTTTTTTTTTCAAAATGAGCATAGTTTAGGAAATTAGGACATATTAATTTAGTTTGACAATATGAACTCGACAGCAAAAGATAACGATTGCAAGACAGCTATGCTTAAACTCACCCCGAAATTCATCAAATCCTTTTTCTACCTATCAGAAACTGTTTTGGATGTTCTACACAAAATTTCAGACTAAGTTTGAAATTTAAGTTGTTACAAACTTTGGCCAAAAGTGCGAGGTACCCATTAAAAATTTAAATGTTTAGAAAAAGTTCCAAATAATTTAAAGGAAGGTCTTTAACCATTAATCATAACTAATAATAAAATAAGGTTTTAATATTTAGCAAAATTTTCTATAGTATCCTGTCAGCATCAATTTTTTTGGTCATGCTAAATGTTAATTTCAATACTTAGCCACTTTAACACCTTGTTTCCCAGAGATTTTTATTAATAAAATGTTTGGATATTATTAAATTTTAATGAAACTTCAGCTTTGAAAGATTCCATACGTGTTCAATTGGGTTACAATAGCCATGTCGAATCCCTTTTATTAAAAACCGGGACATTTGACATGTTGCACTACAGTGCTGGAATTAAGGACATTCATGTTAATGTCCCATATTATATTACATATTCATATTCACATGTCTCTATAGTTACTTTGGTGAACCCCTTGAATATTTACTCGACTTTCCCAAATAAATATTTATACAAAACTATTATACATAAAATACCATAAGCTCATTCCTCTTCCTTTTCTATGTTTTATGGTAAGAATTGTATATACTTCTCCAATTCTTCATTTCACTTAGAGTGCACCAGTTGTACCAAAACAGCCTTCTTTATAGGAGATTGCTATATTATTGGAAACTTTTATATGCGCATGAAACATTGTTATTATGTAAAATAAAACCAAGAAAAAGCTGTCTGAAAATATGTTTAATCAGAAAATAGAATTTTGACTCTTTTACTGTAAAGTACTTGGGAGCTAGAGTTCATTTTAACCTTAAATGTTTAAATTTCACAGGGAGTTACTCCTTTTTTATGGCCTTTCAGTGTTTCAGACTAGTTTTTGTAAGTCTCCTTCTTACTGTTCTTGCATTCATTGAGGATTCTATTTACCCAAGTTACCTTTTAACTAGCTTAGATTTCTCATTAATTTTTAAATCAAATAACATTACTTATGCTTTGAAATTATTTTTGAGTACTTTTATATTCATGCATGAATTTAGCTTCCAAAAACATTTCAATTCATTATACATCCTGGGGTAAATATTTTAGATCTTTTGAAAACATTAGCCTGATATACTCCTTGCTCATAAATAATTAAATAAAAAATTTAAACAAAATCTCAAAATTTAGAAATGTTTTCAGCAAAAGTTTAAATTTATATGATTATACCAAATTTTAACAAACCCAAACGCAAAATTATTTATAAAGTGTTTTTTTGCTTTTCGAAATTCATTTCCTTTTGTTAAATAGACTAAAAATTTAAGTCATTTTTTATTAAATTTCCTATGATAACAACAAAAATATCAAAATTAGTTAAAGTTAGTTATCTACTTTTTTCAACTCAGAAACATTTCATTTATTCTAAAATTGTTTCTAATTAAATGTATTTTTAAAGGGTGGCATATACATTTGCCCGAGGCTGCATTTTTAAGTAGTTACGAAATTTGAAAACGAAATTCAACTACATATATTTTTTTGAAGCATTTGATATTTATTAAGAAAAATTGGTTTAAATTTAAAAATGTGTACTTGTTTTTAAATTTTATGGAATTTTATTTAAGGGTAGATAAGATAGAAAATATTTAAATTTTTAAATTCAAAAGAATTAAAACTCTTTTTAGGCCCAACTAAAAACTTTATTTTAACAATAAATATTTTAAATTATTTTTTACCAAAATCTGTAATTATTAATTTTTGTATATGCACCATAGCATAAGTTATCATAAAACTATAATTGTAGGTGAACAGGTATAAATGATAAAAAATGAAAGCTTTCATCTCTCTATTTTATTTCAAAGGCCATTGTGATACGTATTTTCAAATAGATCAGAAAAAATTATTGTCAAATTTTTAATTTATACTCATTTCTAAAGCTCATTGCGTCCATAATGTTTAAAAATTATGTTTCTAAATCAATATATTATTTCGTTAATCAGCAAAAATCATAAATAATTTTTAATAAATTAATTACCATAAACATAAGAAAAGTTATTGTTTTCCTATAGTTTATTGAGATTAAGGGAAGTTTAACAAAGAATTTTGGTTAGTTTGAACAATCGCTCTACGGTAATTTTGTGCACACTTTTGGCTAATTAGACCGGGACCTACAGTGTAACGTGGATTCCGAGCCTGTAACAAACATCCATACCATCACCTGGATTCGAACATGAAGCCAGTGGGTCCAACAGCCGCAGCGCTAGACAATTGGCCGTTAAACCGCCAATTTTGGTTAGAGAATACCCCTATAAGCACTTTTTTCCTGTTGTGGAAATGAACCTATTATGCTTCTCTGATATATTTCTTTTTAATTTAAAAAAAAACAAACCTGTTAATCCCGACAGTGAATAGAAGAGTACTAGGCTTAATGTTTGAGACAGAGATTATAAGACTAGAAGAAGTAGTATTTATAAGAGTACGAATTATCATTTCCATAAAATATTTCTAAAATAAGTGGTATTGGCCGAAATTATTCGTTCTAAAGTATAAACTATTTTTATTTGAATATATTTTCCTTTTTATGTGCTATTAGGAAAAATATACAGGGATTGATAAAGTTAAACGACGCACAGGGTACAAAACCTCAATTTTTATAACTAGTTTCCTTCATAATAGTTGGAAGTCTCTTTAAGTAGAATTTATGTTTTTTTTAGTTTTAACTCATGAATGTCAGGAATATATATTAAAAGTTCCATTTAGTGAATTAATTTATCTTATTTTAATACAGCATGGAACTTTCAGTCATTTGAAACAAACGAACTACTCTTGCAAGAGTTTGCAGACTTTAATTTACCACAGCATTACCTTAGGAAATTTCATCCGTAATTTTCTCTGATGTTAATATTCTACTTCCTCCACTATCTTTCTTACACTGTATTTATGTCTAGTAAAATCTTTCACTTTGACTTTTGCTTAAGTTATCATAGTTGTCTGAAAGGTAATTTAAGTGGCCGTGTAGGTAATGGGCCTTAATACCCAAATTATAACTAAGCTCATTAAAATTGATAACATGACCTCTACCATTCAGTAATATTTTAGAAAAATTAATTTATGTGTCTTTAAATATTCTTTAATGATAATGATAATATGTTCATTAGGTAAATGTACATAAGGATAACATAACAGTAAAAATATTTTTTAATGTTGCAAGATTAACAACAGAACAATATTTTTCGAATGTAATAGAAATTATATTCTTAAAATGATTGCGATAATGAAAGTGTTGTCAATTTGATATATAATTCTGAGGATAAATTCATCAATTGTAAAATTTATAAGCCTTTGGTGTTAAAATAAATAGCAGAAAACTACGTAAGTAAAACATAAATGTGATAATTAAAATCAATATAATCTTTCTCACACACTTAATTTAAAAAAGTCATTTATTACTTGTAAGAAATCAAACCATAAGCCTTACTAAAATTTACATATAAATTGAAAACTTTTTTAATACCATTAGAAGATTTAACCATCAAAAAATTAACGTACAATAATAATATGCCTAACCATTACTAAACTAATTATTTTCTGATTATTTAATATGTAAAGTGGTTTTAATGCTTTATACTCTATAAGTACATGTTGATAATCTTTTTACCGTTATAAATCAATAGATATTTTTAGTTCCTTTAAAAATTAAATTGAAATTAAATTATCATATATGTTAAGGTAAGGGAATATTTCCTGGTAATTCTTAAAATTATGTGGACAATATATTGGAATATGCGTTTTTATTTATTTAATTCAAATAGTTTGTCTCGTGCCTTTTGTTTCGACATATTGATTTTATAGTATTTTAAATAATTACTACTCTTTACTTAAGATAAGCAAACACTAATATGTTTAATGAAAATGATATATTGATTGAAAATAAAATATATATATATATATATATATAATTGATATTGATTAAAATACATTAATTGATATTAGTTGATATATTAATTGAAAATAAAATATTGCCTGTTAAAAATACTTGAAAATTTATTAAAAAAGTTTTTGTTAGGAAGGGATTTATAGTTATTTAAGTTGCAATATTAGAAAATTTATTTTTATTCAAAATTTTTTATATGAAATTTATCGTTTAATACAGAAAGGAAATAAAACATTTTAAACAAAACATAAAACGCAAACAAACACACATTGCTAGGTATTGCTAAGGTTAGTCACATTTTGATTAATGTGAAAGCCTTATAACATTAATTATTCCTGTTTAAAAGAAATACAGCTTTGAATGCCATCTATTCAGTTGTATGAATAAGAATGTTGTTCTGAGTTGATCGAATTCCTACGCAGTTTCTCTGAATCGAAGAATTTGCAAAGAAATGCTTTGGAAAATTTTAACATCCTAAATTGCTTATGAAGCTTCCGCTTCAACTAATAAATTAGAGCTTCAACTTTCTCGCCAGAACAGTCTTAACTAATAAATTTGCAATCATA
This sequence comes from Caerostris darwini, assembly GCA_021605075.1. NCBI lineage: Eukaryota > Metazoa > Arthropoda > Arachnida > Araneae > Araneidae > Caerostris > Caerostris darwini. The sequence continues at coordinate 104,444 of BPLQ01010356.1, forward strand.
TAGAAAGTTTTAAGAATGAAAAATTAACTGACAATTCTTTGCTAGAAAATGTATTCGTTAAATTGGTTGCGATAAGTTATAGAAAGATATATCGTAGCTGCTTTAGGGGAGTTACAGTTTGAAGTAATCTGTCACATTCAGGTTATAGTTTTATGAATATGTCATTCTTTATCTTTAAAGAAAATTAATAAAAATAATTTTGATGTTAGGGTATTGGAGCTGACACCATTTTATATCGATAGTGTTGTTCGTATTAATATCCTTAAGAGTATTTTAATTTAAGTACGGATAAATCAGACAAGAAGTTGATGACAAGTATGAAATTCTGTTCTACAATGAATACGAATTGTACATGATGCAACCATATTAACTATTTAAATTTAATAAGAAAGTGAGAAATTGTAAAAATATAAATAAGTCATATAGTTAAATAATTTATACCAGCATAAATTAAATCTTAAACAGTTGTGAATGCACATATGAAATACATTTTTAATATATATGGTCATATGATATATATCGTCATAAAATAATATTGTTAATACAATTTAATTTTTATGTGAGTTTCTTCAATAATTTCTTTCATATCTATAATATTTCCTGAAAATGCAAGCTTTTTTTAGTTTTGATTATTTTTATTTGCATGTTATTCCAATTTTGCTTAATATTTACTATAAAAAGTCGTCTTTCGTGAAAACTAGTTTTGAATTGAATATCAAGTTACGTATTATGTGCTGCTATGCTATTTGCCTGTTTAATTCTTATTTTTATCAATAATCAAATCATTTAAGACAAAAATATGTATTTTAAAATCAAATCAAATGAAAAAAATAGAAACTTATTAAAATTAATGTATGAATCTATTTTAAAACAAGTTTCATATAGATCTGATTTATTTATATGAGGAATAAATAAACTAAAAGGCATTTTTTCTATTTAAATGAACTCTGTTCCTAGATAGTAAATAAGTCTATAAATAAATTGTAAAAGGAAAAAAAACATGTCTGTATAAAAATACGTATAAAAAGATGATATTTATTCTAAAACAAGCCTGTATATAAATAAAACAAGAATATAAATTATTCAACATCAAATCGAATTCACCTGCAAGCGTGATCTTTCTCTTTCTTTGGTAAACAATTTCAATAAAGACCTACTAAAAAGAATGCCTTTACGTATATACTAACAAGATTTAAAAGTAATCCTTAAGCACAATTTCAGATAAATTCAATAAAGATTCAAAAAAAGGGATGAAAGGAAATGGAAATATTTATCTAAGAAAAAAAATAGAATGTTTTTTTCGAATTCCATAATATATGAGAACTTTCTTATTTTCCCAAGAACACAGCTAGTTCGGCAGCAAAACATTCCTTTTCATTCAAGTGAAGAGAGAACGTTTTAAGGGAAATGATGCTAAAATAAGCATTTGGTTAACAGTAGAACGGTCGGTAAACTGACAAGAAATTGAAAAAAAAAACATTTAAAGGTATTTAGAACTATTTAGGATATTTCTATCTTTTTTGTGTCTGATTTCAAAATATGGTTAGAAATATTTGCCCTTTGTTTTTAATTTAACGTGTCTGTAATATTAAAAAAAGATTAAAGTAACTGATATAGAAATATACATTGGTTAATCATGCGTATCCGTAAAAATTTCGATTTTGATAAATAATTCTGGTGACAGAAAATTTTGTACTTTGGATGTTTTTACTTTTCGTTAAATGCCACAAAGCACCTGCCTTAAATTATAATTTCTTTATTTAACACACATCAGGTTTTTATAATTATTCTTACAGTTGAAAATACGATAGAAATATTCAAAACAATGGAATGATAAAAAATTTAACGTTTTCTAAATTAATTTTTTACTTTGAAATCTATTTCTTATTGATGTAAGGTGTTTTCCTCTATACGAGTTTAAAATAATAATAAATATAATAATTGGTTTTATGAAAGGAATTAATTTCTTTTTTAAAATTGTTTAGTTAGTCAAAAAAGTATTTAAACATAGTAGTATATTTTATTTCGCCCCTTGTTAAATCATGCATTTGGATATTTTGCTGTTTAAAAAACAAAGTACTGGCGTTATATAGCGTTTTTTCTTCCTCAAACTACTTGACAAGATAAAAAGGGATACTGTACAATATTCCTTATCATTTTTCTTTATTTAGACATATTAGAAATTGTTAGCAATTATAGACACTTACTTTTTATGTCTATGCTAAGAATTAACGAACGAAACATATTCTGTAATATTTTTAACAACATTTATCCTAGGGAGACCAAAAATATTTTAGTCGTTCTCTGGTGGGCGGAGTAGTTGTAATACAAGCTCCGACCGCTAGATGTCTCTCACTTTATATCTCTTACTGAAAACTTCTGGATCAGTTTGCCGATTGGCAGCTGCGTGTGCAGTCTTGGCGCTACACATTTATATTTTTTGTTGTTGTTAAGTGCATCCAGTATGTTCGTTAATTTTTATGATGACTGAAATGTTGTAACAATGTGAAGCTATGAAATTCTATCTTCTGTTAAGAAAAATGGCAAGGGATTGCCATGCATGAAATAGTTTACAAGGAAGCTGTTCTGGCGAAAAACACAAGTTTACCTATAGTTTCAGGAAAGGTGCATTGTCATTTGCAGAGAAATCCTGGTTATAGCTTCTGTCATCTCATTTAATGAAAATATTGCGGGAATTCGTCAGCTGATCTTTGAAGTCCTTCTCAGAAAGACGAAAGAAGTAGCTAAATTATCTGTTGTATTCTGGAGTCCATGTCTGAGTAATTAATATTCAACGAAAATATTGCTGAAAAATGTTTGTTTCACATACTTGCAGTTGATGAAAGCAATCCAGAGTCTTGAATTAACCTACACAGAGACTTTAACAAACCTGGAAATTGATTTCTACTCTTTTTGAAGGGTGCATACTAGTGACAAAAGTTGTTACTACGTTTACGACCTATAGAAAACACCAATCAAAGAATAAATAATTTAATTTCAAGAAGAAACTTCTGTTAAACTTTAGAAGAAACTAATATCAAGAAGATACCCCTTTTTATACAAAGCCGTATTGCTTTTTAAAGATTGTTTCAAATATTTCAACTGTAAATCAGAAATTTTATTTACAATTACGGAAATATTTGATGATGCAATGAGACCAAAAAGGCTTGGATTGTGGCGAAACGGGAAGCGTTAACTTCATTAAGACAACAACCCCTTCTGTCAAATCCATGAGCATACTTTTTTTAAATAATAAAGAAGATGATCCAGTTAATCTACCCACCATATCCACTCTATTTCACTCTCTGTGACTTTTTATTATTTCCCCGAGCGAAAATAATCTAAAAGTTGAAGCATTTTGCGGACGAGGAAGAGAAAAAGAACACAAAAAAAGAATTAGAGAAAAAAAATCAGAAGAAGGCAAGAAAGGATTAAAAAATGAAACTTTATACAAGTTATAGAACTGTTTCGAAATTTTGTTTTTAACTTCACTATTGTAGAATACTTTGTAGATTACAAAATAATTATTTTGTGCAAATAAAAAGAAATTGTAAAACATGTTTACATCAATGCATAACGTCGAATGGGCAATATTTAGGAAGGAGCTTAAGTTTGTAAACTAAAAGATAAACGCACAATTTCAAAACCTTTTATCTCTAATTAAAAAATATATATATTTAGTACTTCAATCCGTATTTTGTGTTTATATCTAATACGATTATTTGATTTATGTTTTAAAATATCTCTTTTAGTGTGTAAAAAGCTAGGAGTTCAACAGTTTCTGCTTGAAATGTTTTAAAACTAATCAAATAATATTATTGAGCATTTTGAAATTTGACACATATTTTATTTTAATGTTAGAATTTCTTCAATAGTTTATTTATTCCAGAGTAACTTTGGAACTTTTCTAAACCTTGGAACTCTATGAAGTCTTCTTTATTTTTTTTTCAAAATATTATAAAAATCAGCTAATTTTCCCTAAAATTTTGCAGTGATAAAATTTGTCTTAAGATTTGGCCAAAGGAAAAAACAATACTTATCTATACATTTTTTTATGAAAATGTGATCACTTGAATTTTTTTAATTTTATGTTTAAAAGTTAAAAATTGGAACAAAACACCCAGTGTAGTTATAAAAACTATTTACCAAAAGGTATGGTAGAATATTCCTGGTGTTTTTCTTCTTTCTATCTTCAATTTTACAACTGATTTTTTATTTAAATATTTATATTTTTATGACTGAAATTTTCGAAACAGAATTGATTGCTTTATTGAGTCTATTTTATAAGTAATATGTTTGAAAAGAAATAACGTTTTACTTTGCTTTCTGTGAAATATCTTTCGGAAGAAAATAATTACTAAATTACATTAAATTTAAATTTTTTCAATAAATAAATAGAATAAAAGACATTAATTGAAATCCTGAGGTAAAAGTCTAAATTCAAAATTTATGTTTTTCTAAAAAAACATTCTCTATTTTTCAATAGATTATTTTAAACATCAAAGGGGTTGATCTGCAAAAGTAATAACATTCTTTAATAGAATTTTCAGAATTTTTAATCATAAAAAAAAACACAAATTATAATTTAATATTATCATTGAGTTAAAAGGAAATATTATTTCCAAAAGAACTAATGCGTGATGATGGTTTTCTTAAAACAAGAATATATACACGAAAACCTTATTTTTATCCAAATAAATTATTACAATTTCAGCATTTGAAACAATATTTTTTACAATAATAGATTTAATAAAGATAATTATGCTTGGTAAACCGCACCGCTGTCACGAAATTATGTTTAAAAATAATGCAATTAAAATACAATGCACTAAAACAATAACTAAATTATTATAATCGAATTAACGCCAAATTTGAAAGACAACGCAAGAAAAATAATATGGAATTTAATGTTATTTGCTCCTAACATAAGAAAATATGGACATCCACTGAATTATTTTTGTTTATATAAAGTTGACATAATATAATATCAATAATTTATAATATATATAATATCAATAATTTCTTTTCTAGACAACTTAAGCTCCAGATTTCAAAATAACTCTCACTTGATAATAATTTTCATTGATATTTTTTATGGAATAACTTTTGAATTTTTTTTTAATTATCTGAAATTAACTAATTTCCTTAGCAACTATTCTTATTTATTTAATTCTGTAGCGAAGCGATTTTAAAGGGAACTCTCAAATATTATTTACAAATATATGTATTTTATACGAGATTTAAAATTAGGCGTTACATAAAATTTATTTCATTTTTGCTGAATGCAAATAAGGACAGTTTATCTGGATTTTTGACAGTGTTGAAATATAATTTTTTTTTTAAATTTGAAAAATTCAGTCGATAGTATTTACTTTTCATTTCCAGCTTTATTTGTTATTCATTTTATTTTTTAATATTTAGATAGCCCAAATAATACTTTATTGTTGATTAGTGTTTACTTTTAATAATTTTTTTATATTTTTAGAAAATAAATGGATTTACGAAAGCAATCAATAGATTCAGAAGTACAATATTTAATTACATATCTGTAAATTACAAAACTTTCTCTGCAATTTCAACTGCACCTAATAAATCAATATACTATGCAATGTAACTTATTTTCAAATTAATTAACATACTTTGTCACAAATATTTCCTTTCTAATATAGAACCAGTGGGCAAAATTCATACCTGGACTGCAAGCGCTAACTACACAAGCTCGGTATTCAATACTGGATTCTCAGTTTCCTAATGTATTCCTCTGTACCGCCCAAATGATTTAATTTGTCTAGAAGCCTCTAACTCAGTTCAACTGTGAATGTATAAATTTCCCGTCCTGTCTCAAATTGTGTGCAAATTCACCACAATTACGACTACAATCATCGCAAATGCAATTATTGACAAACAGAGCAGGGCAGGGAGAGGAAGTAAGATGCTCTTTGGTTATTCCCAAATTAACTATTCTGTCCTAAAATTGGATTCGCAGAGGTTTAACATCTACATATATTCTCGAAATATTGTTCTGAACAGAAAAAAATTAATATATTTTCCTGATAAAGTACGATCATCAATTTTTTTAAGTGTGGTTTCCTTACTGATATCCTGAAGAAGGGAATTACTAATTCATTTAAAATTTGTTTGTAAAGCAATTCATCATTCTCGGTCAAGATTTTCAAATGAAGAAAAAGTAATAATTACCTTAATAATATGTGAAATAGAAAATTTTTTGCAGTTCTATTCGTTCTAAAATTTTATTAAGCTAATATGTAAATTAGGCTAAGCTGTTAAAATATTGCGCATGACTCCTCAGTAGAAAGACACTTGGTTGCCTGTGATGCAGTTACTGCTTTGAGAAATGAGAAGATTTCATGGTGCTTATATAAATGTGTATAAGCGTTTCACATCGACAGTTATACACTGAAGTGACAAAAGTCATGGGATACCTCTTAATATCGTGTCGGCCCACCTTTCGCCCGGCGAAGTGCAGAAACTCGACGTGGCATGGACTCAACAAGTCGTTGGAAGTCTTCTGCAGGAATATTGAGCCATGCTGTCTCGATAGACGTCCATAATTGTGAAAGCGTTTATGGTGCAGGATTTTGGGCACGAACAGACCTCTCGATGATGTCCCATAAATGCTCGATGGGATTCATGTCGGGCGATCTAGGTAGCCAGATCATTCGTTGGAATTGTCCAGAATGTTCTTCAAACCAATCGCGAACAATTGTGGCTCGGTGACAAGGCGCATTGTCATCCATAAAAATCCCATCGTTGTTTGGGTACATGAAGTCCATAAATGGCTGCAAGTGATCTCCAAGTAGCTGAACATAGCATTTCCAGTCAATGTTCGGTCCAGTCGCACCAGAGGACCAAGTCCATGCCATGAAAAAACAGCCCACACCATTACGGAGCCACCACCAGCTTGAACAGTGCCTTGCTGACAGTTTGGGTACATGGCTTCGGGGGTCTGCGCCACACTCGAACCCTACCATCAGCTCTTACCAACTGAAATCGTGACTCATCGGACCAGGCCACGGTTTTCCATTCATCTAGGGACCAACCGATATGCTCACGTGCCCACGAGAGTCGCTGCAAGCGATGTCGTTCTGTCAGTAAAGGCACTCGAGTCGGTCTTCTGCTGGAATAACCCAAGAAAGCCAAATTTCTCCGCACAGTTCTAACAGACAAGTCCCTTGTACGTCCCACATTGATTTCTGCGGTTATTTGACGCAGTGTTGCTTGTCTGTTAGAATTTTCGACTCTTTGCAGACGTCGCTGGTCTCGGTCGTTAAGTGCAGGCGGTCGACCACTGCGCTGTCCATGGTAGGATGTTATGCCTGAAATTTCATACTCTCGGCACACTCTTGACACAGTGGATCTGGGAATGTTGAATTCCCTAACGATTTCCGAAATGGCATGACCCATGCGTCTAGCTCCAACTAACATTCCGCGTTCAAAGTCTGTTAATTCCCGTCTTGCGGTCATCATCACGTCAAAACCTCTTCACATGAATAACTTGAATAGAAATGAAAGCTCTGCGAAAGCACTGCGCATTTATACCTGTTCTACGCGATGCTACTGCCATCTGAAAATTTGCATATTACTATCCCATGCCTTTTTTGTCACTTCAGTGTATAATCTTTTGGTATACTTTGGATATTAGATCATAAGTTGCACAAAAGCGTGGTAATTATATTTTGTATATTTGTATGTATGTTTTGTATATTTGTTTGTATGTGTATTTGTACTTGTATGTATCTATTTCATATAATTGTATGTATGCAAAATTTAAGTAACGACTGTGCTTTTGCTGTAACTCCATAATAAATCACTTGGGAGAAATGAAATTTAAAATACAGGGACAATATTTTGTTTTTCAATGATGAAGAAGCTTATTGGAAAATGATTAGTACACAAAAATAAATAGAATGCATACAGTGTATTTGCCTGCCCAAAAGAGCGAACAATAAACAAATGCCCCTTAGTAAAAGATATGGCTACTGTAATAGTTGCTTGGTATCATCTCACCATACTTCATACCAGAATACCTAACAGGTGTTTAGTTAAGAGGTAAGTATATTCCTCAATGAGCAGCGGACCTCGTTCAGTACAGCGGACAAATAAGCAACCTTAAGGAAGGTGTGTGGGCACACTAATGAACGGAACTTGTTAACTGTTGTCATACGCAACTTCTGAATAATGTTTCCCTCTGACTAGTATAAATCAATTTTCGCCTGCAGAATGATATATCAGTCATCTATTGCTAATGTTTCTCTTGAACGCCCACCATCAACTTTTCTTGCAGTTGTACCAGGAGTTTGGAAGGCTTTTTGAGTTCATGAAACGACACTTCTACTGATTCGAAACTCTTGGGCTACGCTTGCGATACTATACCTTTCCTCAAGCTTGTCGATTGTTTTAATATGTGTAAAGTCATCCAAGTGGTTTCTTCTAGCTATATTGCTTGTAGGAACTAATTTAAACTATTTAAATTTTAAGAGAAGGCTTTTAGTAGAGCCTTTCGTCTTTCTTTTTATCGTAGTCTTGCACTGTACAACTAGACTGTATTTGTCTTGTATGTCTGTATACGTTTTGTTACTAATATTTGCATAGGAATCACCTTTTTACAAAATAAATAGAGTGTGACATTGAAAGTAATAAGCCCTAAGAATGACCGCACTTCTATTGACAGTAATAAGCCCTTTTCAACAATTTAATTGTTTCTACTTAAAAATTACATCTTTGCTTATGTTTTGCAAGCTAGAGACGACAAAAACTATTAGGAAAGTACAAGAAAAAAATGAGAGAATGAACGAAGGGTTTTTTTCAGAAACATTTTGTATTAAAAAGATATTATAGCATTTGAGTACTTAAATTTTCAAGGTTTTTCCTAATAAATCCAGTGAAGGAATTTACCGAAAACAGAATAAAAGGGAAAAATGAAAATGAATTTATTTAATATTCGAAAAGCACATAAGCTGAAGCAAATAAACTAAAAATAATTAAACATCCAAACATTCGAGAGTGAACGACAAAAATTGCAAAGGCATGCAATATAGGCATATATATAATAAAAGCAGAGTGAGATACAAATCGATCAGGAAATTAGCAAAAAGTAAAACTCTCAATAAATAAATAAATTAAGTGTAATATCCTGAAAATAACTTTATGAAGGAATATTTTGAACCACGTAATTTCTACACACTAGATGACCTGATTTAAAGCAAAACGAATCTAGCTACCTATTCCAAAAACATGGAGGAACCAAAATTCTGTCTGTTTAGGAAGTGGTAAGGAATAAAACTAATAATTTTGTAAAAATTCGAATCATGTGACACAACCATGGGACTGTTTATGACATACAAAGGATGGGACTTATGTTCGTCCTATTGCTAGTTAATTGTATACGAATGTAAATAAGAAAGAAACACCATAGATCAAGTAGAAATATATATATATATATATATATATATATATACATATATATATATATATATATATATATATTATATCTTTTGAAAAGCTATACTCATGATGTTATAATTAATTTCTTTTGGATTTTTCTAAGTATTTCTTTATGATTTTACTAATTTCTTTCGGGTTTTAGGGATTTCCTGGCCAACATGCCTCTCACTCTGCTGTTTTATGTTTTGAATAAATTCTTGTCATCATCCAATGCAGTTCCAGCTGTCAACCTTTTGATATTTCTATTTGTCTAACGATTTTCAGTTTCGTTGTTGAATCTTGAACAATTTCTTCCTTTATTTTTTTCTTTTTAGAGGTTTGAATGTGAAGCACGTTAGGGTTTTTAAATTGCGAATGCTATGATGGTTTTGCTATACAATTTATGTGTAGCGAATACCGGTAGTGGCTTTGGTCTCCTGCCATGATTTTGGAGATGTCGAAAATGGTCGCTTTTATAACCTTTTGCCAGTTCCGTTTTGGTTTTGTGCTTATGTGTTATGTTCTGATATATATATATATTGCATATATATATATATATATATATATATGCAAGTTCCATTTTGATTACTTAATTGACTAATCGTAATAGCCTTTACAAAAACTATCTCTTTTAAAGTAATGTATCTTTCAGGAATTATGCGATAAATCAGTACATTTAATTAAATTTTAACTTAATTAAGCTAAAGGAAATTGCATGATTAAAGGTAATACATTAAACAATGCTAAAACTTTCGTGCAACACTACAAGCATACGCCAAAATGTTTTTCTACTGAATTTGATAAAAAACTTTTGGAGCTATTAATATTCTATAAATCCCGAAAGAAACCCAGAGCTATAAAAATGGCAAATTGCGATAGTTAAAAATAGTAATTTAAGTGCCCATGAGCATAAAAAAAGGGCGATATATGTTTGAAAAGCGATAATACAGTTTTTATATATTTTTTATTTGTACAAGAATTTTAATGTACTAGATCTCCTTGAAAAACTGTTGAATCTGTTAGTGATCTATAAACGCCACCTTTGGTATTTAACAGAAAACGATTCACTTCGGAAATTGTACTATTCAACCGTAGTATCAAGAACAGTTTAACGCCAGATCTTTATGTTCTTATCGATATCTCTGTAGCGATGCTTTTACTTTAATTAGTTTTAAACGATGCAGGATTTTATTGAGCTATTAACTAAAATATGCCCTTCTATAAACTTGTACGTTTAAACATATATTTATTTCGCATTATCAGTAACAAAATTTATAAAAGAACAATCTTTCATTATTTAATGCTTGAATGCTGGAAAAAAACATTTTTTTTTCTTCCATAGTGATGCATAAAATTGTCGAGTATTATTTTTATAAATAAAAGTATAATTAGTTTCATTTTTTCCCTTTCTAGCAAATTTTTTTAAAACAGTCCAAAGTATAATTTCATTTTCATTCGCATTAGCCAGTCATTTGTTTTGCAAGACTTTTTTTATGGTAATGAAAACCTTGCAAACAATTTTAAAATTATAAAATTTCTTAGAATAATAAAGATTAAGTACAATTACGAAGACATCTATGCATTATACTTTCGAGTTAATTTCCAAAACACCTAATATGTATTTTATTGCCAATGTTATATGCCAATTGAAATTAACATATATTTATTCAAACATATTTTTGTGCATTTCTTCGTTATCGACCATTTCCCCCCTTACGTAGAGGTATTCTAATCTGAGATTTCTAATCTGTTAGACTTTACTGTAGAAGAACACTACTTCTATTTGACAAAATCACTACCTACCTAATTTTATGAGGATAATTTATTTCCGGAAGATATTTAGAGGACAAGTAATCGCATTTACTTCTCAAGACTTGATTATCGATATTAGTATTTTGCCACCATCTTCACTGAGCTAACTGATTTTAAAACTATTGCCTTCAAAGAAATCAGCCAGCGAATAATCACTTTTTGCACGTACACCCTAGTAGCAATTTATACTACTGATTAATGAGTTTAGCTATGAAAAACTTTTAAAAAAGCTTAAAATACCTTAATATATTCTGAATTAAAATATTTTCATTAATTTGCTATTATTTATTACTAGAATAATACTATTATTTTTCTAAAAAATACAGTGTTCAATGAAATATCATTCTTGAAATTGGATTATTATGTAATAAGATTTTATTACATTATTTAAAAATAATACATTTTTATTCCTAAAATTTTATCGACTAATAATTACTGTAGCTTTGTAGCTCAATATATCCAGAGGCAAATGACTACTGCATATCAAAAGAATTTATATGTATATTTTTTAGTAACATTCAAGGAATTTATATTTTCGTTTAAAATACTAGAATATGTTTTATAATAAAGTAATGGCAACATTTAAAAATTGCAGGTATATTATAAAACAACATTTTATATACGGCTTAAGGATGTGGCAACAGCAAATTACTAAGTTATGTATGTAAAAACTTACTTTTAGCATGTTATGAGAAAAAAAGGAAAATTTATTTATTTTACTGGAAATAACAAAAATACACATCTTAATTGCAGACGTATCGAACATAATATAATTTTATTAGCTAGATAAAATGTAACTTATCAACAATTAAATATAAAAGCTATTATAGGACAAGCACATCTTTTGGCAAGAAAGGATGTGTTTTTCCTACTACAGCAAAAAGAGCTTTAAGCATTATAGATATATCTTTTAGCCCTTATAGCTTTTTTATAGCATCCAAAATTGGTATGAATTCTACTGAGGTATAGTTCGTTTTTCTGACTATTCATAGAACTGCATGAATGTAAAAATGCAAAAATAAAAATGCATTTCAGAGAAATATTCAGGTTATAGTTTTAATTAAGAATTCGTTTTTGTGTAATTCAAATGTACTGTTTCTTTCATTTAATAAGCAATTTTGATCCCAAATTGCCTTTTAGTCAATCATGAAACTCTTCATAAATCTAATTTGCTTAGTGAGATATTAGTGATAATAGCATTTTAGAATTCCTATCTGTTCTTCTAATTCACTTATTTGAGCTGCTATTAATACGTACACTTTTTTGTTTTAAGTCGCATAATAGGAAAATACTATAGGAAAGTTCTGCTGAAACTATTGAAAGTGCATATTATCTTTGTAAAAATGCCACTGAGTAACTTCAATTTAATTTATATTTTATAATTCAAGAATTAAATTTTTCGTTTTACTATTAGACTAACTGAAATTATTGAGAGATTAGATGTGTCTCCATAATTGCATTATTTCTACTTCAGTAATGTGTAACCATTTTCTTACAAATTGAAACTCTTTGATTTTTTGCGAATTATTCTTTGTTAATCGCACTTAATTTAAGTAATGATTTTTTTTGCTACAATATTATTTACAAATTTTAAAATAGTTTTCAATCAAATGTTTTTAATTATTCGTGTATAAATTTTAATAAATTTTTTTTAATTCAACTGTCGAAGAAGTAAATCTAAAGTCTAATTTTTTTGCAAAATTAGATAAACAATTTCTTCCTGTAAATATATTATTTTCTAAATAGACAAAAATATTCATACTGTTTCAAAAGTCATTTAAATATTTCCAATGTATTTCGATTTCGAAACCAATTTCAATTAAGTTGATTTTTATATTATAACTATTAGTAATTTTACATAGATTTCAAATCCCATAAGATTTAAGAATCTCTTATTATCATCCTTCCTGTAATATTTCCAAATATAGAGTGAAAATATGAGGCAATGCAAACTAATTCTGACAGAATATCAAATCGATTATAAATAGCTAATGGTATTTTGTCATAAGACAGCCGTGAAGCAATGCATTGTACACGAAGTAAAGCTGTCACTTATAGACTTTCCCTTGCTTAAGATATCGTTTGTGTTGACTTCCTACGTGTTGTAAGGTAAAGAATAGGAAGAACATGAGTTCTCTTCTGAAAGCAACCTATATTAAGCATCGAATTATTTTATACTTCTGACTAACACAAAAATGTGTTTTTCATAAAATGTGTTTTTCATGAAAAAATGCTTTTCTTTGTTATTTTGAGATGCAATACTAATACATTCGTGAAAAGGGTGCATCATCATTAAACAAAGATTCTGAAAAAAATTCTCAGTTTATATAAGTTTGAAGAACTATTTAGAAATTGATGTAACATGTTTACTTAAACCTTATTTCATTACAACAGGAAAGCAAATAAAATAGGGAAAGAAATAAGTGGCATTAAATTTGAATTTTAAATTTTTTATCCTGTAAAGTTTAGCATCTTCATTACAATATTTTATTTTATCATAAAAGCGCTAGCTGTTATAATAAAAGCAAAACAAAAAATGCCTATATTCAGAAACTATGTTTTGCAAATTTACATAAACTATTTTTATTGGAAATTTTTTATCTGTTAACATATTGGCTACATGATTTAACTAAATAGGGCTGGTTATTTTGATCCTAATATAATAATGTAATATATTAATAATTGTAAATATAATGATAATTGCTTTTTATTAAAATTAGCTAGTAATCATTAAATTCTTCAAACAATAATTTCTCATTGAATTTCATTGGTTGAGATTTTTTTTTTCTTTTTGAAAAAAAAAGGTTTATTTTATATTTACTATCGCAAAATCTCAAAACATTTTCAATTTGAAAAAATTGGCTGACAAACGATGTTGACAAGAAATTTGATGATTGCGGTGGATAATTTGGTAAACCTTCTAAGAATTACTAGTATTTAGCAGAAATAATTTTGATGGGTTTCTGAGATACCACTTTGAGTACTACATATCTTTGATACCATATAAGGAATCTTTCTCATTAGCTGCTGATTGTTTCACAATGAACAAAAAGTAAATTTAGTGAATATAAATTGTATAAGTAACATGTCAATATATTTACAAGTAATTATATGTGATATATTGAATATAAATATAAACTTTATTGACACTTTAATTCAAATAGTATAAAATGTACATATTTGTTGCTGTACATTTTTATTACTTTTAAATATATATATAGTTTCATATAAAAATCTAGTTTCAGAAAAAAAAATAGTCAATTTTATCTAGTTTAAAATTGCATACATGTAGATATTAATGACGCTCCTTTAGTACAATATTAACTGAATAATCTACTATGGGAATAAATATTGCCTGTAAAATATTGCCTATGCTCGAAGTAAAGCAAAAAAGTTAATTTTATTAAGTTTATTTAATAATTCTTTTTAAATTATGTCTAATAATTTAGCGCATATAAATTAATATCTCTTCTAATGACTGATGCCAATAAGAAAAAAAAAATTCAAATGAATAGAAAAATTTGAAATAAATGATAAAAAGATTATTACGATAATTATACTAAACTTTGTAAGTTAATAAAAATTGGAATAGACCATTTTATTAAATTAAATGTATTTTCCTTACATATAATCAGATAAAATGATTATAGTTTACATTGCACATATCCGTGTAACTTCTAATATTAACAATACTGTCTCAAATTTTTTGATTCATCATTTTATCATAGGCTGTCTTATAACTAAATACAGCAATAACACAAGATATAGTTAAATAACATGTATTTTTTTTGATTTGCGCATATTCTTGAACATCTGGAAAAAAAGTAAAATTTTCTTTTTAATAAACAACTTATTATAGAAATATGAAATAATTAAGTGAATTTATGATATCCTAATATGTTAGTGTTTTTTTCTCTATAATATACATTTGTGATTCTTTGCTATACACTTATATAAGAGTTTTTTTATATAAATAATTCTTATAAATATAAATAATAAAGAAATATCTTAGAACTCGATTTTTTAAATAACTTTCAAGATCATTCTTTATTATGTGCGTAAATCGATATTTACGTTAAAAAGAGACAAGTGTAATTTAAACCGTTTTTTCTTTTACTTTTCACCATATTACCAAATTAAGCAGATGCTGAGTGTTCATATAATTTTTGATGAATAAATTTAAAATAAATGTTTTTCCTTAAAAAAAAAAAAAGGTATAAACTTTCAGCATTCCTTAAAATTTTATTTCAGAGTAATATGCATTGAATTTAAAAGCGAGCTTACCTTCATCTAGTTATTACCATTAATCATTTGGATCCCTTTATCATTGTCAATTTTTTTTGCTTTGTTTTCAAAATGTTATAAAAGAAGCACTGATCATCAGGAAAACTCATAAATCATATATACCTTGAAGCAGTGAAGAAGAAAACAGAGCCGTCGAATAAAACGAAATTGATCCTCTTCGTAAGTTATTTGCTTATTTCTCTTCTTCCGAACGGTGCCATTTAGTCAAGTACGTTTGCCATAAAACATTAAACATGTTAAACACTTCAGACGCATTAGAATATTTTAAAAATTATGTGATCAAAGCAATTTTCTAAACCACTGAGGTAGAAAGAAAATGTATCTGTATATATGCAGTTAAATTAATTTTGCTCCATTCCCTGAGTATACAGACCTGCAATTTCCAAATCCATTTGTTGCACTCACCTAACTAATCCTGCAATCTTTCAGTGATTTTGATACATGTTTTTCCCTCTAATAGCCGCTTATTAATTTTTCTACAAGATAATTCTACGAAGATAATTGTTAAATCAATGATTAAGCAATTCTCTTCGTAGGCACTCTTGGTTTCTTCATTTACCATGTTCTTTAAATTGGAAACCAAAACACATTCAATACTTTGTTTTGACTGTAACTTTCTCTAGCTGCCAGACTCCACACAACTTTCGCCTTCTTGTTCCTTCATGATCGTTTAGTTTTGAATCACAATGCTTTAAATTCCCTCCAATATTAATAAAATGGTAAAACTACTAATGGCTATTTATTTGTCTGATGATTTGATTTTTTGATTACACAATACAACAGCTTCCTGGCTTATTGTAAAACCTGTAAACGTATACAACAATATTTTAAAATGGGATAAAATTAAATAAGTAAGTTTTGAATTGGATGGTGGACTGAAGTTCAGGCGAATACTTCTGATTTTTGTCGCTCTGTGTTTCCATCGTGTGTTCTTGAGATAATCTTCTCCATCAGGACAAACCTACGCATGATTGTCCTTCACGTTTTCTTTGTTCCTTGTCCTTTTGCCAAAAAATCTGTATTCCGTCCAAATTTCTGTACTCCTCTGTTCCGACCAAATTTCTGCCCTGCTGTGATCCGTCTAACCTAATTATAATTCGAGTGAAAGCCTCCATTTCAATTAAAGACATGCCAATACTGCAATCACTTGCAAAAATTTCATATTTTTTTTTTGTAAAAATAAGAAAGTATATGTGATCATTTTTGTGCAGTTTCTTATGCTGTCTAAAAATGTAGCATAAGAAACTGATGCAATGTATTAAATTTCAGCTAGCATGCAGTCTGTTGCAGAAAATGACATGTGTAATACAGGCAAATGTCTTATAATTTGCAGGTATCAAGGATTACAGCCTCTGTGCATGGTAGGTATGCAATCGTTGGTTCTGTAGTAATCATCCCATTATCGCTTGGGCCACAAATTGCTCGGTTGTTACATTCCGGGCGAACTTCAAACCTACATAGAATGTCTTTGCACTTTGTGTCATCCTCCTACTCTCTGCATGCCCTATATTCTACATATTGCTGACAAAGGATCCATTTCGCACAGGCACTGGCGTAATTGTTCAAAATTTTCCAGTCTAGTATAACTTTGGTCGGAAAATGCTTCTGATACAATTTTTGATCTTCCACAGAATTTCCGTCCGAATAACCATACATAAAATTCATGTTCGTTTTTTTCTAATTCGTGTAACCGGCCATATATGTTGCAATCTACGACAGTAAGGAAGATAAATGGCAAAATCGGGCCTTATGTATTCAATAACAATGGCCCATGAATTGCATGACGAAGATTTATTATTTGGGGGCTTCTAACATTGTGCGAAGATTTTTCCATGAGTTTTGAATATTTTAGGCTTTGCAAATACATCAAGTGATATTTTATTAAATTTTTTATATGAATAAAAATTCTAACGAAATAAGTAAGTTACTCCTATTATTTTTACATATTTTTCTGAAAAATGCAAAAAATAAAATATCACTAAGCCTTTATTCAACGTATGAAAAGTTGAATAAAATCTTTTACATTGTCAATTTGCTTCTTTTAATACACACGAGTCACATTACAAAGTAATATCTCGGCTTTAAAACTTTAACAACATCTGGAAGAGCCCCGGGAACTTTTAGTCTTGTACATGTCAAAACCTCATCTTTTAGACCTACTCGAAAAGCTTGCACTGGTTCTGTTTTCTCAGGAGAATTCGGATTCATCTTTACACCCCTAGGGAATAAATGAAGGATTCCGTTAAGCCGTATGACCGCTAAGTCTCTAGTGATAAAATATAGTAGAAAAAAAAAGCGAGTAAAAAAATTACCGAGGCTAGCAATAGCTTAAAAGCTAAACCATGCTGATGCAAGAAGGAAGTATAACATAAAACTTTTTTCGCAACCTGAAAAGTATTATATTTTCCGGGTACTTATTTTAAAGCTGGAGCGTAAAAGGATGAAAAATGTGTTTCATATCTCTTCAGTTCTCTGACGCTTCTTTTTGTTTTAAGTTATCATAAACTTTACAACTTGTTTTCTGCTTCATCTTACAAGTTAGAGTAAAAAATATCATCTGTAACTTGCCCAAATACCGACAGCCAGTGATATTCGGTTCACGTGACAAAATATTGGAAAAACAGCAGTAGAAAAAGAAGGGAAAAGGACAGAATAAAGTATGTTACATGTCAGTTTAAAAAATGCATATTAAATTAGTGTTAATAAATAAAATAAGTTTATCAACTAATATAGTCATAGTTTCTCGAAAGGACTTTATGGAATTAAATTATTCAAAAATTGTATAACATTTAGTACTATTTCGATATTTGCTAGTTTTTTACTATATATATGGTTAACATCCTTAATTTGATTAAATGATTTTGCCAATTAGCCATAGCTGCAATAAAGTTTTATTAAAAATAAGTTTACAGCAATATCGCTTTTTAGGATGTAGCAACATTGCAGAAAATATCATATAAAATAGTTAAAAACACTATATCGTTGAAAAGTTAAGGATTATCTGCAAATGAATAAAAGGGAAGCATTGAGTTAAAATAAACCGAAAATCATATGCAAGTTTATAAAACTTCTAAAAATAAATTTTACACGTAAATTTACGAAACAGTATTTTTTTTATCGGAATTACATCCATTAATAAACGGTATTGTTCTTCTGAAATCAGTTTCATTATCAATGGAGAAGGTCATATCTGTATAGTTAAAACAAATATCTGAAAAGTAGAATCAGCTTGAATCAGCATTTTGATGAAATTATTCCTGTAGTACCATAAGTAATGGTTAAATTTATCGATGCATGTTTTGCTAGTTTTCATATAATTAATAATATCCATGAATCCATTTCCATTCTATCTTAGTTTGTGACTTTATCGAATTATACATTGCTGACGACCATGAACGAGAACGCCAAATTATATAAAATAATATGTTTATATATATATATATATATATATATATATATATATATAAACAATGTTAAATGATTGAAATTACATCCTTTTCGAGTTGAGAAACCTCGTCAAAGAATGACAGTGTCATTAGATGTGTTTGATGTATGTCAGTCCATGCTGCTTCCAAATTTTGCCAAAGTTGATCTGACGTAGCGGATGATTGCTTATTCAAGGTTAGTAGTTTGAAAATCATCGACCAGACGTGTTAGATGGATGACAGATCGGCTGAATGGGAATTCTAAAGGAGCAATGCATTTTGGTGGGTGAAGATGAATTGCTGAAAAATGAGTGCTACACGCGGTCTCGCATTGTCTTGCAGAAATATGGGCACAGGCAAATCTTGAAAGTAAGATAAGACAATAGGATCAAATTCCTGAGACACTTCCGTTTACCTGCAATGCGTGTAAAGGAGGAGCGACAGAAAAATCTAATACCAATTCAAACCATAATGTCAAGTGAAGATTGGCCTAAGATTGACTTTACGATGGCCTAAATTTTAATTTTTATTATACAATGAAGAAGTCCAAGTTCGTTTGAAATATGCAATTCAGAGTTACAAAATCAAGTTGCCTTTTGTATAAAAGTCAGTGCTGCATAAGTATTGTTTATGTATGCGAGTTTGTGTGGTGTATTTATAATAGAATAATTCAGTAACAGTATTAAATAGCAAAAATCATATGGTGTACGCAATTTAAAAATATAACTTATTGATGTGTGGTTTTTTTCCCTTTCTAAATATTTATAGTCCCCGAAATCCCACAGACATACTATATTGATTTTTGATAGTGTCAAAAGTCAGATTGGTGAAGAGTGAGATATGTTCATTCTGTTGGTATACTACAGTATTTTAACCAAAAAATGAAACTAAGCTTTTCAAATGAATGTTAAAAAAAGAATTTAAAAATTAAGATATTGCTTGCAAAATAATGCTTACCTGACTTGCAAGATAATTAATAAAAGTGAAAAATAAAAGAATAAATCATTCAGTATTAAATTTTATGCATAACTTTAGTCTTAAGCATTATATAGCTTTGAAGTACAATTCTAAAATTAAAAGAAGAAATCAAAGCTCTACAGAGATAAATTCAATTAATTATTCCACATTTATTCTTTAATGATTCAGTTCTTTTTTCTACAAGTAATTCATAACTAATTGAACATGACCATCTTATAATGTGAATTTTTTCTAATTTTCTACTGAATGTTTACAAACGTATAAGTGATAAGGAATACAATGAATGAATACATAGATTTGCTAGAGTAGCACGAATTTTTAATACACACATAGATATTCTTTGAAATATTTATTCAAAGTAGACTCAAATGGAAGTGGTATTTACTCAAAATTAAAAAAAGAACTACTTTCAGTAATAATTACAATTTATTTTATTTTTAAGACTGTAAGTTTTATTATTTTCTAAGCAGGTGAAAACGCAACAATGTTAATAATAAATCTATTGTACTTTAAATATATACAGCTTATTTTACATCAATTATGGGGTAGATAGATTTGCAATAATGCTTTTTAGTTCTTTCACACAATGCGACTAATTGGTTTAAAATAATGTTGATTAAAATTAAGGAAAAGTCCATTGGGACCTTTTTTTTAAAGGCATTAAATGTTAACTAAATTAATGAGCCCAATAAAACATATCTAGATGGTCAGTTAAATCTTACCAAGAAGCATTTAAGGTTCCAGCAGTAATAATTAATTAGTTGAAGATTAATTCATCTGCAATTAACTTTGAATTTTTTTCATTTTTCTCAGAAAACAAAACTAAACATGCATGAAAATCTTTAAGGAATTTCAAGTGCTCTGAAGTTCATAGTTCATTACACAGATTTATTATTTTTTCTCGGCCTAACGAACCGCTAAATTGTAGAAAAATGCCTAAGGGCATTTCGTAAGAAAATATATTTAAAAGAATACTCGATATGTTGCTAGAAAAGAGATAAAGTTATGTGATAAAATTCCTTTTAAGATTTCTCTTAAATAAAAGCATATTTTTAATCATAAGGGAAACAGTCTTTCCTCCCCACACAAATTGTCTTTCATCACCCACACAAATATCTTGCTTTTTCATCTTTACCTGGTTTTTTTTATATGAATGAAGACAAAAAATTTAGGAACGAAATATTTTTAATTAAGGAAGAATTTCTTAAATATTATTTTTAGCTATTGCAAATTAAAAATGGAAAATTCCTTCATTTGTACATTTTTTAAAAAAATATTTAACTCAGTAAAAAATATCGTTTAAAAATGGTGGTTATTTCAAAACAATTGAGAATAAGGCAAAGTTTTACTTCCAATTCATGAAATTACGCTTATGATAATTTTTCCAAAATTTCACGATTTTTGTTACGCATTCATTTCATTTTTATATGATCTACAATTTCAGGGTACGTATTTAATTGAATTATTTTTTTTTATCTAACTATATAAAATATTTTTGTGCATCACACAATATTACACTAAAGCAAGTAATATTCACAAAATCTTTACTTGCAACATAATAAAATACAAGAAACATAAGGCAGAATAAGAAAAATACATAAAAATACGATGTTAAAAATAAAAAGATTAAACAAAACAAAAAAATTTTAATAAAAATAGCTTAAAAATTTAAAATAAAAAAATTAGAAAGTAAAAATAATAAAAACAATAATCTAAAGAAATTAAATACTTTTTTATGTCACAACGTAGAAAGAAAGTAAGTATAGATATAGACATTGATCAGACTGACAGAATGTCACAAATTTAACAAAGCTAGGAAGGAGAATTTTGCTCATTTCTCTAAAATTTATAATGCTTAACTGTCAAATATATGAAAACTAAGTTACGAAAGTATCCTAAAATTGTATCTTCAATATTCCAGAATTTAAAAGGAAAAAATAAATAACGAAATTAGTAACAAACTGTCAGATGGATTGATATTTTCTCTGTAAACCACCCGCATTCACATCAATCCTTTAACGATCAGGCCGTTTCTAGTAAGACAGAAAGCGTGAGAATTCTCGCAGAGGGGCGAATATCAGTAGGTCGATGCGTTCACTTTACGCCTAGAACAGCGCTGTTGTCCACATCTCTTTCATGGGGTTGGGTGAATGTGTTAATATAACAAAAGAAAATAGGAAGACTTGAGCCTTTTTAAAATTTCACTTAAAAAAATAATCGTACCACTAAATCGTAATAGAAAATTTGATATTTTTTTTCAGTAAAATTAACTGAAAATAATTTCTATTTTAAACCATTTGCTTTGTCTGAAAATTTTTTACCTTTTGTTTTACATTATGATTCAAGTATCCCATGAGAGGGATACATGAGCTATGCAAGCAACTTGAGCCAACACTAAAAATATCTACAAAAACAATATTTTTCTTTTTATTATTTCACATAGTGCTTAAGATACAAGAAGACCTTCAAATCCAATTGTGAAATCAAAACTAGTAACAAATCATGTTTTGTAGCTATAATTGGGAGTCGAAGAATAGCTTCAAATTGGTTTCCGTCGCAATTAATTCGCAATTCGGTTTTGATAGCAATGCTTTTCAATTAGTGGCTATTTAAATTTGGAATCTGCAATTCTTCGAGAAAATTTAATATTTCGGAAATATTTTGTACTTGACCAAAATTTTTTTCTTCCGTATATTTTATCAGCAGCCAATTGTCAATGGCAGGTTTCTTGCTGATTGTATCATTCAAAATTAATTCAATTCAGTAAAGTAATTTCAAAGAAGAACCATGCACTAAAATTGTGAAAAGATTTATTTCTGAAAGCCTGCTATAAAATAATTCCTTTTTCTATATATATAAAGGTAAAACTTTCAAACAGTCTTTAAGCATAGAGTACTTTAAAAAAAATAAACCCTAACAAAATAAATACATCTAATTTTTTAGCAGGGATGGTTGAGCCATAGCTCATGTATCTCCAATCTCAACAAGTATCTGCACTATAAACACATTTTTGTATTTCAGGCCTTTACTAAGTAAAACATGCAACTCTTGGAACTGTTTTAGATTCAAAATGCAATAGAAATTATAATTTTTAAATCTAGCTATACTGTTGCAGCTTAAAACAAAAATTTGATTACAAAAATTATATAAAAATCATTCACTTAAATATTTATTTCAGATACGTAAAAAGCAACAATCGATCAGCACACTTTTTAAATGCACTAAGACATTTTATTTCTTTTTAACGTGCACAGAACTGTAAATATGTAAACGTGGTGTCAACTTTCAAATGAAAAGTTAACCAACTGTCGAGAAAATAGGGATGGCTCAAGTGGCTCAATTCCCCATTCTAATCTACACCTAAACATTCATAATTTATTTTAAATCGGTTCAAAATATAACAAAAGGCATTTTTATTAGTAAAAAAAAAAGATTGATGTTTTAATCATAAGCCGTATTAAATAACTGTACATATCACCCAAAGTGATTTTGGACGACAGCAATAAATTGATAAATTAATATCTGAATCACTGATAAGTTGACGTCTGAAATGATCTGTAAGGTTTTTGTATCATCGATTTTTTTCAAATTAAGGATACCGTAGTAGTAGTGATTTTAATATTTTCAATTCATTTAATATTCAGTAAAGTAATAATATTTAAAATTACTATTTTAATTGTATTGTTGTCCAATATTACTTAATTTTTCAGCTAAAGTTTATAATTCTGCAGTACGATTAATAATAAAAATATGTACAAGAGTCCATTTTTTTCTTTAAGATTAAATGCCCTACAAACTTCTACAAACTTTGAACAAATTCTTTGAGGTTGAAAAACGCATTGGAAAAGTTCCCCATTGCTGTATATGAATCCGAATAGTGAGGATAATAAGACTCATTACGAAATCATGCATAAGACATCAGTTTCCTCTTTCGGTGATGTAAGCATGCTTTTGCAATCTTTCAAATTAGTGGATCCATCCATTTTGCATCCTTAGATTAATTATTCACTTGCATATTGAAGTACAGAAGTTCAGTGATTGAATTTCGTCCAAGCATCATTGATAAATAATAGTATACAAAATCTCCATGAATGACGATCTATCGTCTGTGTAAACGCAAATACGTTCTTGTATAATTGCCCCCATTTATCGATGAGGAATTATTATACCTCCTAACAAGAACAGCAAGAAAATCTAATTTCAATGCATGAAACTGCCGCTGTGTTCTCTTTTTTTACATTGCTCACAAAAGGTGTTACTAGTGCACATAACTTGCATATACACTGTAGTTTTAATCATCTGCGCATCCTTCCCTGATCTAAGCATAAAGCAAACTTTATACAGCGTGTTCCAAAATTCATTCAAAATTTGAATTCCTAAGCATCCTTCTACATAGTTTGGAATATTTGGTAATGAAAGAGCTGATTTTAATTCAATATGCATCTATAGGCTTGCTGTTCGGGGGTGAGGGGGGAGGGGGGGGTATATCAAATTATTTCCTAATACAAATCCTTTTGTATCCTTTATTAAAAGTATTACTTCTTCATGAATTTTGGGACACTCTTTATTTTTGGGATTCTACTCTTTTGGATGACAATCAGTAAATTTTATTACGCTCTAAAAAAAAGGGGGGGGAAACGTCACATCAAGTAAGAGTGGAACGTAATCGGTTGTTGTGATGTAAATGAATAGAAAAAGAAGCGATTGACGAAACAACAAACTAATCAAGAAGGTGTTATTCCATCTTTGCTCCTGATATAATTTAACGTACAACTTGGCATCGATTAATAAAGTTGACGACGGGTCGGTTTCAAAATTTCTCGTTAATCATTCGACAATTGTCGAGTTAAAATGGTAAGATCAAGGAACAATACAGGGCGCCTACACATTAGACATCAAAATTATCCTATTGATGAGAGATCTGGCAAGTTAACTGGCAAAGAAAAAGTTTCTAGCACATAAAACAGTAGAAAACATTGCCTTATGCCTCCAGGTATTATCATGTTGAAATGTAATACTGGTATGTCTTGAAAGAGCAACATTATTGTACATGGAATATCACAGTTGCATCGTCGTGCTATTAGGATTTCATAGACTACAACTAAGGGAGTCTGGCTATCAAATAAGATGGGGCCCTTGAACACAACTCCCCATTTTCGAATGGTGTTATAGGGATAGTAAGGTAAGTATTATGTATCTGTTCTAGATGATAGTAGGCATATCTTCGTTGACCATTGAGGTTCATTTCAAAACGGGACACATTGCTGAAAACAATTCTACTCCAGTTAATGAGATTCCAGATAGAACATCCCAATATTACAGCTAAAGCAACTACAGTTGTGCACATTTGAGGGGTAGTCGGCACAATATGTGCAGTAAGCTCAGATTCCATTCCTAGATTTGCTATTGATGAATCAGTTGTTATGAAATAAGCTCTGACATTGTTTTGCTCTCACGTTCTGTGCCTTTCTAGACCGATTGCTGCTGTATTGATATTGTGTTCTGACATGATTCAGACATTCCTAGCGACAATGTAAAGTAGCAGAATCACACCTACTCAAATTTCGAACAATTCATTGATTGACTAACCTGCTTCCCTTTACCCTATTGAACGTTTCCTTTCAAATGATGATATAAGCTCAAACCGTTAACGAATCAATAGGCTAGGCTTTGCTAAAATCAAATTGAGTAGACGGAATCTTATTTGAAGGCACAATTTTGATTTAGAATGGGGTTTTCCCTTTTTTAATACATCATCCGGATGCTCAGTTGGGATGCTGTAGAGCTCCGTTATTTATTTAATTTGCAAAAATTTAAATAAAACGTAGCACTTAAAATTGATCGTAATCTATTATATTTTATTAAAAATGTTGAATTTATTGAGAATCTGAATGATTAGGAAAATGAAACTAAAATAAAACAAAAAAAAATCTCTAGACTACTAATTTTACAGATTTTCTTTTTATTAAAAAACCTTTAACAGAAGTTCACTAATCGTTTCCTTTCCATTATAATATCTATTGCTTAAAAATAAATGCAAATAATTATTCTACTACAATATGGCAATTTTTTATAAGTTTATTTTTCACAATGTGTTATATCTGTTAAATTAAAACTAGTCAAAGAAATTGCAAATAATTCAAGAAACAGTTAATTTGAAAATTTGATTTCAGTATTATTATAAATTTTTATTATGATATTAAATTGATTGAAACTGATTTCAAGTTTTATCATAAAAAAGAAAGTAATTTAATTTCTAAACTAATACAAATATGTCATGCTATTTAAAACTGCTTCTCTAAAAAATTAAAGAAAAAGTGTTACTTTTCTTCTGACCGTGAGATATCTTTCGCTAATAAATGCATTCAAATTTAGTAAAATGTTTTGTATGAAGAATTTCTGAAAAATGTTTGCTTAAATTAACATTTTTTTTTACAATAAAATTTTTAAAAGAGTTCAATTAAGGTTACTTCTCAATTTGAATAATTAATTACCCCCAATAATACAAGTGTTTAAGTTTATACAAACTACTTAGAACCTAAATTTTATAATTATTCAACCATTTCTAATTTTGCAGAAACAATTTGAAGCTTGCGATAAGATAAGCAGAAATTTATAAGGATACTATACAACTCTAAAGTATACAAGTTATCTAAATGTTTAAGGCTAACAATATATAAGTCTAAACAAATTATAAATATAAAACATTAACCATTGAAAATAACAAGTACAATTTATATGACAGTAATCATTTGACTTATACTTCTGTGAATCTTGTAATTTAAATGCATTACATGTAATTAAATTTCATGATTGCAACTTTGGGGCAAGTAAAATGTAAGAAATAATGTGAAGATAATGTCATTTTAGAAGTTCGCGCCGCAAGTTTAAAATGCTAGTAATTATAAATAGCTACCGTAGTTTACTGTTTATAATTGCAGCAGCATTTAATCTTCAGTTATAATTTTGTGCTGTAAAAACCCTCTTCATTTTGAAATGTTGATTTCGTGAATGAACTTCTCTTTCGGTATAACGATGACAACAGCAGGCCTTTACGCATTCTGTGGATGGATGAGGTCCATTTCTAGTTGATTTATAAAGTTGATTCGAAAAATTGCGTGCACTATTAAGACGATAAAACCCCATGATGAGGGTTACATTTCTGTTACATGAAGAAAAAGTGACTATGTGATGCGTTTAACAAGCATCTTCAACCCCGGGCTTTACCATTTTGAAGAAGTTACCGCTGAAGATTTACAAACATGTACTACTATAACGAGTGCTGTCTATCTAGAAATGTTAACTAATTATGTAATTTCTGATTTGCAATTGCGAAATGCTCTATCTGATGTCGTAAGGAGGCAAGATGGCGCTCTTCCACATGTGAAGTCTTAACACAACCCTTTGGTGACAGAGTTATCTCCTGTAATTTCACATTTCGGTGGGCACCAAGTCTCACATTAATGGATTTCTATCTGTAGGAGGCATGAAATACAAAGTGAATGCCTTTAGTCCGCTAAAAGCATCTGATTTGAAAGATGTCATCAGACGTCAGAATCAGTAGATTACTCTTGTCATGCTAGATGCTTCAGTGTTGTTCACCATGCAAGGTATCATCGTGTGTGAAGGAGATTACTTGGAAAAGTTGTAAAACACAATAAAATGCTTTGATTTCTGTTGTCTTTATGTGATTATTGTTTTTTTTTTTAACTTTTCTTCTTTGTGTCTCAAGTTACAGAGATTTTCGTCCTACAAGTACAGTCTCAATGTTATTTATGGTTTTTCACTAAGGACACCATATTCCAATAAGCAAAGTGGGTGTTGCCATTTGAAATTTTCGAAATTTCGCCACTGTAACCGTAACTGTTGTTTTTCATATGATTCTTGAGCGCATACCTCAAAATATCTTAAACCAGACTTTTCTTCAATTTCTATCAACGGTATGATAGTTAGGGGCTCATATAACGAGAGAGTTTTTTTAATAATCCTCCTGTAGTTAGAATTTATTCATAAATATAGAATTATATATAGAATTTATACATAAAACTGCTAATCATCTTCAATTATCAATCGGTGAGAAAACAAAATGCTTCAAAAAAGCAAAGATCCAGAGACCTTGGCTAGCGATAATTTTTGCAGCGGCTGTATCATCCAATGTCCGATGTGATTAACGAAAATAATAGGCAATGTTTTAAAAATATTTTCATATTTAAATGAAAGATTAAAGCATAGAACATGATCCATTTTTATTTTTAATAAAAAATTTGTCCAGCTTTATTTTTAATTTAATATTAGAAAAGTATAACTTCTAAACTATAATTGTTCTTTAAATATTAGAAAAATATTTTATTAAATATTTCCTAACTAATAGAAGACTGGAAGATCAGAAGAAACTTTGTCAATAACATGCTATCCTAGATGAAGTTACACTTTCTAGTAATTTCCTTTTTTTTCTCTACGGCATTTATTTCTTAAAATCAAGCTAGATATGTTTCTTGCTATTTAATACAATAAAATGCATATGTCTCTTTTGATCAACTTATATTTGAAAACAAATATTTTTGACAGGAATTTCAAAAAGTCAATTTATAAAAATCATTAGGGAAATTACTTTTGCCCTTGGTTACTACATAAAACACTTATGAATTAATGTAATATCATAAATAAAATTCCCTATTTACTTTTTATTATATTATATTATATTATATATTATTATATATAATTTATTATTTATACACTTAAATTATATTAAATCATTTATTCTCTTATTCGTTTTTCTTTCATAAAACATCCTAAACATCAAACAGTTTAAATGAAACTGACCGGCATTCATCATTATAGCATATGGTTTTAAGAATTCTGTATATAAAGATAAAGCATTTTTGACAACTTTCTATCATCAATATGTACCCGTCCTTCATAGAATAAGACGATGGATAAAGAACCATTTGGGAACTTTTGTTGTCAGCATTCTTTTCCTTCCTCGTCGTTTTATCTCTATCCATATACATTTCATCCCATCGGAAGAAATATTTCAAGTCAAGAGTTTTTGTTTTAGGTTGAGTATGTAGGTGGAAAGACATTAGAAAGAAATTTTCATTTCTGAAAATGCATTGAAAATTTATCTTTATTATTTTCTTCGTATTTTTATAAATCCACATTCACATTTTGTAAGCCTCTAAGGGATACGTGAGATAAAAATACAAATAAAAATACTCTTGAGGCTTATCATAAAAAGATTAAACCATTTATTTTATTATTGGATAATATAAAATACTTAATCTTAATGACATTAGAATAGTTGGAAATAATATAAAATTTTAAAAATGCTTATACAAATATCTTTTAATTTTGAATAACATATTTAGGTAATAATATTATCAAATAACATGGCAATTACTTAAGTTTATTTAGTAAAAATATTATTTATATAAAGAGAACGCCTAAAATATTATAAACTGGTGGAATATTTTACTCCAATATCAAGAAGGAATACATTTAGAGGAATGCAATTTAGATAAAGAATTTGTCTAGTAATATATTTATTTGGTTAATACTTAGAGGCCACATATTATAATATGAGTAAAAAGAGCCATTTCAAATATAAAATAGTGGTACATTAATATTGCTGTGATTTTGAATGCAAGTATTCAAATGCTCATTATGTACATTATAAACCGTTATAGTCTCCACGACTTTGAGTGCAAGCATGGAAAAGCGCATGCATTATGTCGTACAAATTTCGCATCCCCTTTTGTGGAATAGAGTTCCATGAATGTCGCATTTGGTCAATCAGACCGTGTTGGTTGTCGATGACATTAGATTTGTCGCAAAACAATCCCCCACGTGATACTCACTGGTGATCTCGCAGACCAATGCAACTTGCCGACACTCTGTAGAGCACCTTGGGTGGCAGCAGAGATATAGGATGAGCAGTATCTTGCTGGATAACGCCCCTTGGAATAGTTACCGAAACTGGCAGCACAATCAGTTCAATCCACACAAATGTGCTGCCAAAAGGCATGAGATAATGACAAGTATGTTCCTGATGTCATAGGAAATTGCTCCTCCCCAGGCCATAACTCCACGTGTAAGTCCAGTGTGTCTACGACGCAGACAGGTTAGCTCCAAGCATTCATCTGGCGCCCTTCTTAAGAAAATATTGCCATAACTGGTGGCAAGACATTAACGGCTTTCACCTGAGAAAGCAATAGATATCTACCCAACAATGAACTCTAGCTTGACACCCCTGAAGTCGCAGATGGCGGTGATTTGGAGTTAGCTGCATGAACGCCATAGGACATCTGGTTCGGAGTTGTTTCTCAAATAATCGACTTTCTATCGTTCGTTGTGTCACTCTGGTGCTAAGAGAAGAGCTCGAATTTCTGCTACAGATGTGGTACGATGTGCTACAGCCATGCGATTAATACGACCATCGTCCACCTGAGTAGTGGCGTGTATGTGACTGGAGTACGGTCTTCTTCGAACATATCTTTTCGTGACCACTACTGCCAACAATCATGTACAATTAATTCATGCCTATCAAGTCCATCTGCAATATCGCGAAAAAAATCCACCTTCTCATGCCCTATTGCACGGCCTCATTCAAACTCAGTATGATAATGTTATTGCCTTCTTTGTCTCCTTAAAAGCATTTTTGATTCAAATCTAGGTTAGAATCTAATGGATAGAATCCATTAGAATCCCCAATCTAGAGGATAAATAATGTTCATGGAGAGCGTACATTGCGTGTTTAAAGCAAACGTGATTTTCATGTTCATAGTCTACTACTAGCGCCGCTCTTATTCGTGTAGCACCAAATTCGAACAGACATCATCTTTCAGATGTGCAAACACACCTCTCAAATTTCGTTTATCTAGCAAAATTATTTCTTGGTGTTGGGATTTTATTATCGCCAGTGTATATAATAAAGAAAATTAACAACACAATTTTTTTTATGCTGTACAATACACTGCTTGGCTATTTTAAGTAATAAAAATATTTCTCTAAATAATATGTCATAAACATTGAAGGAAAAAAAACTGAAATTAGTGTATGCTGAATAGATGCACTGAGCATTCTTTATTAAGCAAAATGTTATTGATTGCACTGCATGGAAAAATAAGATAAAAAAATAAGATGCATTTTGCACCTATTTTATATAATTACAAAAAATGCTAATTCTTACGGGAAAGAGGATGGATGCAAGCCCCTCACTAAAGAGTGTGAAATTATTCGACACTGAAACATACTTTGATTTTTGTCATGCATGCTCTACACGAAACTGATGAGAAGCTAAGCGTGTTTTGCACTAATATATATGCATAAATTCTCAAATTTCAAGTCGTATTAAAATGTTTGCTACGCAGATTAAAACTTATTTTAAAATATTGATTCATTGAAAAATTTTACAAATTCAAATAAAATGAATATCTTCCTTGCTACCAACAAAATAATAGTTTTATGCTATATCAGAATTCTTCGGCAATATTATTCTAGGTATTTCTGATACAACAAATATCATAAAAATCATATCATTCTAGAAAACACGAGAATTAAATAGCAATTGTGAGTATTCGTTTCACGGGTATAAAAGCCTTATATCTCTGTAACTGAATACATCTTGAACATCAGCTGCATGTACTTAGTACACAACATTGTATGGTCCAGAGAAATTAATAGCTTTCAGAATCATTACCAAACACGGTTCTGGAATAGAATATAAGTCAAAATGGAGCTGAGTGATTGGTTGAAGCGAAACAAAATCTCATCATGAAATACCACAATCAATAAACATACCTCTTCGTTTTAATCACTAACATAGCTGGAATGCTGTATGAGATATTCCTGGAATCCGATTTTTCGTTAGGATTAGGTTTCCTCAATATAATCCATTACTAATTTGATCTGAAGTGGTAATGATTTCCTTGTAATGGGAAAGTACATTGAATACCTCAAGGTTGGTCCTATCTATCAAATTTAGTTTATTTGTATTACGTTAGCCAGCGACTGTGTAAAGGAAATTAAATGAGCGTGCAATAGCATAAAATGAGTTTTCTCCTTGATAGTTTAGGTAATGAAATACCCTTCGTATATAGCTAAAATTCAGGATAAAATATTTGTGACTGTAACAGGAAATTGAATATGTTAGCGATAAGTTCATTTTTTCTCATAGAAAGTTTTGCTACTGGAATTGCATTTTTTCTACTGGAACTATTGATACTGCATTTCTAAGCTTTTAGAAATGCAGACTTATAGAATTAGAAAGAGATTTGATTATAAGTCTCAAGTTCCTGAAAGCAAAAATAAAAGTACAAAGTGCAAAGACGATTTCACTTTCATAAATGCCCTTTACAATTTACCTGCTTACTTGGTACTAAAATGGATTTTCATCGGATTAAAATCATAGAAAATAGTCCGTAGAAGTAAAACATAGTTCCACAATACTTTGAAAAACTCGTTCAAGTACACTTTAAAGCTCTTCTTTCTCTTTTTCTCAATTCTAAGAATCTCTTTCATCGCATTTTGAGACTTTTATGCGAAAAGCTTTTTGATATCACAGCTAAACGTATTTTTATTACAAACAGTATTTACTGCAAAGCTTATCCATTCTTAGTTGAGTAAAATTTATTCGGAAACTTTTGAGAATTCCGCTTTTTTTACTTTTCCAGTGAGAAAATTCTTCCGCAATGGGTGCCTGACCGTCGTGCATCGATATTTTTTTTTAAAAACGCTTCTGGAATTTTTAGTGACGCAGAGCCATTCCGATCATTTTGTTTCCTCTGTTTTAAAGTGGCATTTTCCTGGATATCCTTCCATGGATCGCTTATGCATCCGTTTGTTTACAGTTTCAACACGTAGCGTCCTTGACTATCTTCTTTCTGTTTTTTCTGATATTGGAAATGTGGTGTCTGGTATGTTTAAAGTATTTTATCATTGCCTTTTCCTTTCATAAAGTTTACGAAATATTAAATTAGAATAATACAAATGTGAGTTGCATATGCATTGTTTGATACTAAAATATATTTTTTTTATTTCATTAAATATAAAATGAAAATAAGCTTTTAAGGAACACGATAAAAATTGATTATACGATAGAAATTTTAAATGTTATTATATCTTTTGGAAATACAACACAATATATATTTTTCAATATATTTTCAATTTATAGTCAACTTTTTCAATATATTTTCAGTTTATATACAACATTTTCAATATGTTTTCTAAATATGTCATGGCATTTTTTTTTGTATTAGACATGGAAATAACAGAAATTCACGAACTCGCAAAACGAATCCAATGTTTTAGTAATAACGTGATAATATTAGCTTCCTTGTACATCTTATGTATTTCAAAATTTAAATTTTATAATTAAGTAAATTATTTTCAAGTTAGAAAAGTAATTGATATGTTCCATAATATACAACAACATTAAAGAAATTTTTCAAATTTTCTATTTAAAGTCACTCCTAAAAATTGTATTTCAATGATAAATTTTCTTCAAAGCGTGGAAAGGTTGGATATTGAGTTCGGGTAGATTGAACAAAAATGAACGAATCAAAACTGAATGTTCGTCTCTACACCGGAGAAAATCATGATAAATCTGTATTTAAAAAGTCCTGACTTGGGATCAAGAAGGACAAGAAAGATTCAAACTTCCCAGATGCTACCATTGGAGATATTTGATTCATATTTCGGTGTCCCAATAAAAGAATAGCGTTTAATAAAATCTTTTATATATTTTATTGAACTCTCTATATTCTTGCAACAGTCACTGTTCATATACTCAACTTCTTTCCAAATTATTCTCAAACTGAAAAGGAATATTCCAGCTCTAGGCCCAGTTATATGATATTTTGTACTAGTAGTGTAGAAGACTTACCGAGATGGTAACACTGAATCTGCTACTTGCCTTTTATGAATCAACATTCCTTCATTTTAGAGTTTGGTAGTTTTTTCTTTTATTTCAATTGTTTACTTTTTAGTAGCATACAAAGCAAAGACACCGAGAGTGATTTAATAATACACAAAATTCTCCAAGAGGAGCAGAGAAGAGCAATTCACTGGTGGGGAATAATGACTCTTTTAAGAAACGAGATTTGATGTTGGAAGATATTTTAGCATTTTCGTTGACAGTTGGATCACATGGTGAGATACTTAAGAATTTTTATTCACGCTTCCCGCAAATGCAAAGTAGTTAACCCTGAAAGTCTTTCCATAAGAAATTGTACCCCCTTTTATCAGGCATATTACGTTGAACATGAGATGACATATATATAAAAAAATTGTGTGAGGAAGATAAAATTACAAAAGACACATATATAAATGACAAATAGTTGAAAGTCTAATTGCAAATTTTATGTTAATTGTAACACAATGTCATGTAACACAAAAACATACATTCAATCTGAATGTTTCTACTAAATAGAAAGGTTGATTTGAAGTCTTTATTTTCAAAAGAAACTTTTAGAAATATAAAAAAATATTTCTAAATTTATCAAAAAACTTCTGTATAAATATATCTGTAAATAAATTTTATTTAAGATTAAATTTACTTGAAATAATTAATTTTTGTTTCATTAGCTATCTAAACTAACGAATATAACCTAAACCTTTAATTGCTTATACATCTTTATAATTATAAGTTGATTATCTGTTTAAATACTCGTCATATAATTTTTGTAAGAATGTGCTGATGATAATCTACTTCATACCAACATAATTATTAATACATAATGTTTAAGTGAAAAGAAATTAAAATATTTATTTATACATAAACTCTCCTTAGCATATCAATATAACTAAAAGAATTACATAATTTAATTAAATTTTAATTTTTATCAATTTAATGTTTAATGTTAATCTATGAATGCAGAAATACAGTGAAGAAACCTTTTTTGAACAACTTTATAAAAGTAAAGACACATTTTAATATGAAAAAATTAAGTTAGGTATAAAAATGTCTAAAATATATGCTTGTTATCTGTTTTTAGCTGTTGTTTGAAAACATCAGATACTATTAATAATATAACTATTAATAATACAAATACGTTTAATTTTGATTTGAAATTTCATTATATAACATATATATATTCTAGTGTATTTGCAATACTTATTATTGAATTATTTAACAATTTATTATCGCTTTATGTATGTACGTATATAAATACAATAAATATTTTGACATGAAAGTAATTTAATAACTACATTGCTAAAGAATTAATTTAAAAATCCATTAAGATAGTTGTCTCATTTTATCGTTATTCATCTTCGTAAAGCTTTTATTAAAAGTCAAAAAGAACTAGAACTTTTATATGCAGGATTTAAGAAATTAATAACTTGTTCAACTGTCTTTAAACTCAAGTAAAATTTTAAAAGATGAAACATAAAAGTTTTGTGAGTGATTTGACTCCTTAACGACTTCAGAGCAATTTATGATTTCCCTTGCCTGTATTTAAATACCATAAATCACGCAGAAAAATGAAATTTCACAAATGGATGAGATAAATTATGAATAATGTTTGTTTTTAGGAAACGCAAGTCTTTTAATAAGTGAGAAAACTTAGATTCAAACAGTAATACAGAATATTAATTTCTCTACGCACTAGTATATAACCCTTGTTTTGTGGATAATAATTCTTTAATTCTTGGATGATATTATCTGTGGATATTTTTTTATGCAGTTTAAGACATAATTAAATATGTATGACTTTCAGGTTTAACTATATTAAAAATATAATAATCAGAGATTAGTTTGCAGCACAACTATAAATAGATAGGAGAAAACGAAAACTTTCATCAAAATAAATTGCAACTTCTAAGCCAACAATTACGAGAATTCACAAAACAGCTACACTAAATGACAAAAAAAAAATCTGTGTTAGTCAGTTATCTTAAAATTCTTCGAGATCATCCAATTTCCTTTCTCATTACTTCCTTGATTCAAGAATAAATAGGAAACAGTATCTCATCCTATCAAGGAGCATCGCAGAAAAAGAATGACTTTTTCAAGAAAACAATGTTCCAAAAGATCAAAACTACATATGCATGTTACAATTTGTTTAATAAATAGAAAAAATATTGACTTCTTTTTGGTGTATGTGCCCATTAGAAATTTAGTTAAAGAAAAAATAAAATTGTAGAATAACATTTCGGTATATTTATTATTTTAACAAAATTGCTACAATTTAAAAAAGGTCAACTCAGTCTTTTACTGTATTATAAATGTAAACTATTATATTCTATGTGTATATATTCTATGTTTTATTCTATAGAAAATTTTATTAAATCGCAGAATAAATAAGATTAATACCAGATTCTTTTTTATCAAATTTAAGACTAATTTATCTAGGGTAAAATACATTATGTATAAAAAAGAAGTTATCCGAATTGAACGGAAAATAAATGCAATCAATGTTGGAGTAACTGATGTTCATTTATATACAGTTATAGTTACATATAGCTAACCAATAAATGAGGAGATGATCCACCTCAGGTTAACTAAGGATCAGAGTTGTTATCTTGCTTGACAATGATTTACAGATTAGGCGGGCGAACTTGCAAATCTTTCTTGCAAATCTCTATCCATTTAGATCAATAGGATCCTGAGTTGATCGGAGACGCCTGCTTATCAGGCACAAAAAGTTCCCTATTTTGAAGAAATATTGAGATTAAGCTGTCCAAGTCTTGTCTTCGAAACCAGACAAAATGATAGTCATGTGCAAATGGACTTGACTACGTTGAAATGCAACACCGGAATGCCTCGAAATGAAAGACCCACAACAGGTGTATAATATCATCAACATGTCACCATAATGTAAAGGTGTCATGGATATTACTCAAAGGGATCTAATAATCTCCTAACAGATGGTGACATATCCTCGTATTGTGTTTGATGCATTTGTGCAATGAAAGTAAACAGACGAAATTAAATTCGAATGTAAATTGTGCCTTGAAATTTGAATGTATCCTCTTTTTATACATAATATGGATTCTGAGTCACGATAACCTTGAACTTTAGCACTTCTTTCTTTGCCAGCAAGATATTTCAAATATGCATGTTCGACAGAAAGGTATTTGCATATGAAATTTCGTAACAATCAAATAAAACCTTTTTGCTGTGTGTACTTTTTTCTGTCTTAATATACACAGTCCAGTCACATTAATGTGACCACCTGTCAAAAGCCAGAATATACACTCTTGTATATTCTGGCTTTAAGTGGAGTGTGGAATGAGGTATTAAGTGGTATTTAAGTGGTATTAAGTGGAATTCTTTATATATACTCCACTGCAATGTGCTGCCACCTGCTTTTTGTGATTGGTTATTTCACGTTGATGTCGAAAGTAGGTGGTGGTCACATTAATGTAACTGGACTGTGTATATATATTTATATTAATATATATATATATATATATATATATATATATATATTTAATATATATATTTGATAAAATATGTATATAATTATCATCAATAAAATAGTCAAAACAAGAAAATATCAGTTCAGTTAAATGATTAGAAAATGCAACATATTTGAAATGAAATGCTTTTATTGAAAACTGAACAGGTTTTGATTATTTTTATACGATAATAACCAAATTTAATGAAAATTTAGCACAGTATAATTTGGCAAAAGAGAGTAACTAAAATTATTAATAATTTGAAATTATTCAATTTTAAAAGTTAGATAATAGAGTCTATTATAATAAATCATTCATCTGATATTAAATGATTTTCGATATTGAATTATGTTTCAAATATGATTGATTTATTTACTGAGAATTTCATAATGTAACTAATACTGAAATAGCTGTGAAAAGTAGCTAATGGAAATTAATAAATACTTTATTAAATAAGCTGTGTCTATCTGGTGCAGCGTTTATTTGAATATCTAATATACCTTTTTTTAGTTCTTCATACATTATGATAATGGAAGAGAGAGAAGATAATTTGTTATAATAATAAGCAATTCTCAGAACATTAGAGCAATTCATTGCAAGCAACAGCTGCTGCCATGCTTTATGAAATTTAATAATGCCTAATTATGTCTTCCAAAAATCCCCGTGATCTCATTATTCAAAACAGAATAAAGAAATACTAAGGATACTGAAAGAAATTAAGTAATTTTTAATTTATTTGCTATGATTATTATTATTGCAGGCTGGAATTATTTCGATTTAAACTCTTCTTGATATAAAAATTTAAGAAATTCAATTTAAGATTATTAAATTAATTTGTAAAAAATATTTTTTATAAAATTCCTTTTCAGTATTATTGTGAAACCTTTCTCATCTTGAAATCCATAATCTTTGGATGTCAAAATATTCGTTTATTTATTTGTTTTATATGTTTAACTTAAAGGTGTATATGTAGAATTCTTTTGGTTGTATATATTATTGCTAATATTTGTATTGTGTAATATATTTTGCCTATGTATAGAACATTACACTATACTTCCTATATTGAGTGTAAATAATATTTTTTAAAAAACATTTATGTGTATGACATTACTTTAGCGTAGCAATTTTTGCGCATTTAAAGTCTTCCTGTCTTCTTTTTTTAAACACTAAATATTTTTTAAATTTTCATATATATATTTATGTATATATAAGTTTTGTTAGGGAATTTGATCTTAAGTGTAATCCATTTTATACAACTTTTAATTTTTCAAACTTTTATATATATATATATAAATTTTTTTTAATGAGCTTGGAGTAGAGTAGGTAAAAAGATAATTGTTTGAGTATTTCTTTAAAACATAATTAATTTCTTATTATTTAACAAGTGACTATATTCATGTCATATTTTTAAATATTATAATTTATATATTATTTAAACTTTTCATTTTATATTAATTTCAAACAACATTTATCTTTTATCATTAGGAAAAGTATGAGAGTTAAAATTACTATGTATCTATTTATTTATGAATAATAAATGAAATAAATGATAATGAAGGAAATAAATTATAATAAAGGAAATAAATAATAATAAAGGAAATAAATAATAATAAAGGAAATAAATAACAACAAAGGAATTAAATAAAGATAAAAGATACAAATAACAATAAAGAAAATAAATAATAATAAAGGAAATAAATAACAATAAAGAAGTTAAATAATAACAGAGGAAATAAATAAATTCACGAATGCTTTAAACGCCTACAACTTTAAAAAGGAAGGGAATGTCTTTTTTAATACATTGCATGCTTTTATTAAAATAAAGAAAAAAAATTAACGCAAAGGTTTCTACAAACATGTTTTGCTAAATAAAGGCGTAAAATTTCAATTATAAAAGAATCAGGATAATGTTATTCAAAATAAAACTTTTTTTGAAAACAAAATTCTTTCTCTTTTATTTATCCCCAGTTCTGCAGTTTGGTTCGATCATTTAAAAAAAAATTTAAATAAAGTAATCTCAGATTTATTTGTTACGCACACATTATTTACTTTGATTCTTATTTGTTATAATGAGTTTGTTCAATGAAGAAGCAGATTAATTTAAGATAAGAAACATTTTAAATTGCTTTCAGATCAAAATAATAAACATGCTAACGTATTATCAAATAGCAACAAAATGCAAAGAAATTAAATTGCGTTGTAAGAAACTAGAATTCCTGCAAGCAAGAATACAACTAATAACTTCATTTTCTCCCCTTTTGGATTAAATTAATCCCCTCGACATAATGAAAACCGTTTTGAATGTCTTTGTTTGAAAAATATTTGTTTAAAATCATCTCTAAAATTAATTAAAGCACAGATTCATGGCGAAGGAATGACATTTACACCAATCATGTAACAGTCATTTAATCTCAAAAGACTTAAACGCTGTATGTATTTTTGTTATTTAGTAATTATTTAAAGTAAAGTGTTATCCAATTTGTTTGCTTTTGCAATTTATCATCGTGATTTCTTTTATCTTACTTCTGAGTTGATATCTTTTATATTTCTTGAAATAAATTATACTGCATTAAAACGAAATGCAGCATTTAAGAAATTTTTAAGAGTCGTAAATTTATAATAAAGTCGTAAAATATTTTCTCGAAGTAATTTATTAAATAATTATACAATTTTAGCTGCTATTAAATTTTGTTATGGCTTGAAATTTTCTTTAAATATTGGTTTGAATTTTTTTAAGTAAAAATTCTGTTTAATCACAATTTTAATTTTATACGATTTTCGCCATGTTAATAAAATGCTCTTAAGAAATTCGTAAATATTAGGAATAAAAATGCATTAATTACATTTTTAAATGTTTAAGAAATAATTATGAAAAAAACTACTCTTACAATTTGTAGAGAGCTCTTACAATTTTATTTGAAAATTGAAAAAAAAGTTAAAGCAATTATTTAATAGGAATTAGTTAATTATCCCGAATATAAAAGACTGTCTATAATTGTTTAAAATACTTTCTAAGATTAAAAACGTCTCACCGACGATACGGATGCGATGAAAATCAGTACATTAAATTCATAGAAAAAGAAATTACTAAAATTTCAGAGAAAGCCAAAATTTCATTTAGGAGTTACAAATCATAAAACGAAATTACCAATAAGGTGTTAATTCGCCTTTTGGCTCTAAGGTAAACTTTTATCAGGCTTGGCATTGATTCATATAGTTGGCGGATATTCTCTTGTCAGATTTTGGCCAAGATTTTTCCAATTATTGAATTACTTAGACAAGATCCTCGGACGGTCAGAAGCACCTGTTCAACAGACCACAGGATTGCTCTATTGAAGAGAGATCTGGTAATATTGCTGGTCAGGTAAATGCTTCACATATACGAAGACATGAATGATTACTGTGGGAAGTCAGACATTATCCTGTTAAATGGCAACCATGAAAGAACGAGAAACTCAACGGGGCGTTGTTCGTTGTGACTCTTTGTTGTTCGTCCGCGTGATGGGAAACAGTTTAGTATACCAGTGCTGCCCTGTACTTTTTCGGATACATCTTCGTTGACCATCGAGCCTCAATTGGAAGCTGGAATATATACTGAAAATAATCTTATTTCAGGTAGTGAGACTCCAGGTTGGAGGAAACCGACATCACTGCAAATCTGTTCGTTGGTGTATGAGGGGTCACTGGCATAAAAGGCAGCGTAACGCATATGTGAAAGATATTGTTTGATTACCCTGTTTCATTTAACACAGTTAAATAGGTGAAAATAGAGAAATATGCACAAATTGTGCGATAATCTTTATGAAAGGCATTGGAACAGTCAAAGTAAGTAATAAGACGAAATCTAATTACGAAATGCGAAAGAAATCTAAAACGAAATCTTATTCGTCTATATGTTATATCTAGATTAGATATTTCTCCTCTTTTAGACTCTGGATGCAGAGTTGCGATGCTCTGCAGTAGATAGGATTGAAAGGTATTTGTACTCGATATTTCATTTCAAACATATAACAGGTATATCGCATTTTCTAGTGTACATTGCCTTTCTCATGTAATATCATATCTGGAATTTAAATAGCACTTTAAAAATGCATAAGATTATTTAAATTTGTAACCATGCTTCCTCAGGCATGCTGTCACGTCCACTGTGGCATTCAGGGGAAACTTTCAGTTAGCCTACAGACACTTACCCAAGAGGGCGTATATATTGCACAACCCTGCCGAATTCCAGCTAAACAATGGAGTCCTTCCGCACCACTTAAATTATTTTATTTTTACTTTAAATGTGTGTTAAGTATTAATTAGTTAATTACCTGATTACAAAGATTACTTTCTTTGACTTTTAATGGGTTTTGAGCCCTTTTTATAACTGCCAAAAATGTTATTGTAAAAAGAGTAATTTGCAGGAAATATAACATCCGTAAATCTTGTTTTATTCCTGTCATTTAATGCAATCCATATATTTTTTTAAAAATTCCAATTTTAGGAATTTGTTTCTTTTTTTATTTTATCTGTTCATACACGACGATGATGACTACCCGCGTATACAAACAGTGCATGATAAACCTTCAGGTCTGTGCGAGTAATTTGAGTCTAAAGTAATTATGCACATTTAATAAGACAATTATTTTCATAAAAAAATTAATTGGTATCACGAATGGGTTTCTCTTATCAAATAATAATTCTTTATACAAAAATATTTTTCTTTATCCATTTGTTTCATTTACTGTTTAATTATAAGTCTTGAGCAATCCTGTATTTTTTAATAAAGCGTAATTATTGATTATTAATTTATTTCTTAATACTTAAAACATTTTTAAGAGATGGGATAAAGATAAAAATACTATATAAACTCAAACTACCACTATTTAGTTAAAAAATAATCTGAGAATATGTAAAGTTGAGCAGCAGACCATGACAAAGGTATTTCATATAAAACACTTTCAATTCAGACATGAATATCATTAGTCTATGAATATCTTCTGTAAAGCATTTACTTCATTCAATTCAGCTTTCAATGTCCACTGTAAGGCAATTTACTTCATTAATCTTTATTAGTTGTATTTGAATTTTTTTTTTTTTACTTTTCTTATAAACATTCTGTCATCTCTACAGTTGAGAGACTGTAGCATTATTGTAGCATTCTTGTAGCGTTCTTATTTATTGAGCATTTCCGTAATTTCATATGTTTCCTATCGACTTAGTGTTCATAAATTGGAATGATAAATCATTTTATCCTCTATTTCGTCCATAATTCATCAAAAACTATTTGTCAATAAAGATGAAAAACCCATCTTTATACTGAAATGACTAAAGGTTACTGAACGCGAATCTATGTTACGTTTCCTTCAATGACATTTTTTTAAAGATCCAGTTCGAAAAGAAACACCCCCTGTTTATTTATTGATTATATTGCTAACACAAAACATTTTAACTTCACCCAATGGTCAATTTCTATTGTGTTTCAAGCTGAATGGACACCACAAGACTCTTGCCAGATTTATTGCTGCCTAGGACAAATTATAAGAAAGTCTTCCTTCATGTGTGAACATAACAGGTGATAATTTCTCATCATTCTATTGTGCAATATCTCCGACACAATACATAAGCAATAAGAATTATTTCTTAGATAAATGGAAGATACTACATAGCGTTGTGAATTAATGACTGAAATTATTTAAATGCATTAAAAAACTTTAGCAATGGGTTTAAAACTGCATAATTTTTTTTTAGGTAATTTAAAGTTCCATGAGCTAAATTTTTAATCGTATTTTAAAGCAATGAGTAGAACTAAATGAATAATTCTATATCATCGTATACCTATAAAATTAGTGAGTATCCAAGTTAAAAAAAGTAGTTTCATATAGTGTAACTAGTTAAATTTTGTGTAACTATTAATATTTTGTGACTAGTTAAATTTCTTTTAACGCA
The DNA here is from genome assembly GCA_021605075.1 of Caerostris darwini. Classification (NCBI taxonomy): domain Eukaryota; kingdom Metazoa; phylum Arthropoda; class Arachnida; order Araneae; family Araneidae; genus Caerostris; species Caerostris darwini. Next base: position 147,739 of record BPLQ01010356.1, read on the forward strand.
TTTTCATGTTTCCTTTACATAAAATTACAAAAAATATTTTGGTTCCAACAGCACATTTTTAAACGTACAGCTAAATCTTTAACGACACAAATGTTTTTGCAGGATGTCCTTGTATTAATGGGTCAAACTTTAAGGAAAGGTAAAATACTCATAAAGAAATATTTTTTGTATATCAATATTGGGTAGGAAATCAAAAGTGTAAGCGGAACAACATGAAATGTTGGGGAAATGAAAAGGCTTTTTATTTGCATAATATTTACTGTAAATTCTCCAGTGTGCCACCACCATCACGGATACAGGATTGGCAGCGTCTAGCAAGTCATTAGCAAATTCTTCGACGATGCCAGGTGTTTCACAACAGTTATAGAAACGACTAAAAGTTTTCCAATGAGGTCCTCATCACAGTTGATTATAGTCTCGTAGATGAGTGTTTTGAAGTGTCTCCATAAGAAAAAATAAAAACTTTATAAATAGAGTGAACGTACTGGCCAAGCGAGTGGTCCACTTCTTCCATTCCATTGATGACTAAACGTGGCATTGAGGTAATTATGCACATTAGTGCAGAAATGGGCTGGAGGCCTGTCATGTGGAAACCACATGGCATTTCGAATGACAACAACAACTCAGAGGTTTGTAACACTTTTGTACATTTCCTTTATCTAATGCTAACCCTGTATGTATTTTTGGAATGTGAAACAGTTAGCAAGTAAGACGCTATTTTGTTGTTGTTAATCGTACATATGAAAAAAGTTAATTACATGAAGAAGTTATTGTGAATGAAAAAAGTTAATTCACAAAAATTATAATGTAGTCAAAACTATAATACAAATATTTAATACATTTTTAATATTTGGAATTCTTTACTGCTAATATTTTCAGAATTTTCTTTGAACTTCCTATCTTTTAGAATTTCATAACTTTAAGAAGACCTGATTTCAGATTCTAGCAATGATGAAATATATCAAAAATCTAAAAAAAGAAAACATATTTGGCAAATTTCAATGTATTTCAACTAAAATTGTTTTAAACCGGAAAGAAAAAAATCTGACAACGATTCTAGCTTTTTCAGGAGACACCTGGAAATACTTACAATTAAATAATGACTTTAAAAGCAGTTTTTTTTCTAATTTAGCTGCAATTTACCAAAACCCACCTAACGGATCAGAATGTTGGCCACATCTGCTACGTACAAATTAAAAAAGAATAACTAATTATTTAATGCAGATAGTTTTCAAAAAATTAAATACTTAAATTTAGCATGAAACATAAATAAAGCATTAAAAATAATGCCTAGAAAATAATTAAAATATTTCGAATTTCACAATAAATATATACGGTTTATCTTAAATCTCCTTTTTTCTACGGTATGGAAACTTTATTCAGAAAAATAAAACTTAAAATAAATTTCATTAAAATTATCGAAGAATACTAAAAATTATTGTCTATAAGAATTAAGAAAAGTCAAGTAAAATATTTTTTGTATTTTATTTTAAACAGGGATGAAAACACTTTACTAATTTATATGTTTGACAGTGCATGAATAATTTTCTCACAGAATTGTAATTTTTTCCCCTGTTAATTATAAAATTGACAGATAAATTTCAGAAACATCTCAAGTTATTCATCATGTGTAACTAACAGTCTGATTAATTATCAGTTCATGGAGATTTTTCTTTTAGAAATAACTAGATTTAAAATCAAATAATCTTCTTCAAAAAGAAAGGTTTTTATAAATCTGTACGACCTAAACCAAGGTTAGCACATAATTAAAATCGGATTTAGAGCCGCGAACAGAATATAAAAATCTCCACCAAAATAATTGATAAAAAATATTTTAGTGTAGTTGGAATAAAGACGTAAACCTGAAACTAGATCTTTCTTAAAAATAAAAAGTTGAAAACACATTTATGGAAAAAATGCACTTGTTTCCGAAGTTTTAAATTGCATATTTTTAAATAGCTACGAAAATTTTTAAAAAAATATTATTCACGCTATTATTTCGAAAGTAGAATTATTTTTAGATAAATAAAGAAATTTGCTCTAATAAAAATGTTAAATTATTATAATGAGATATAAATAACAAGCGAGGAAGTTTTTCGAATTTTAATCTATGAAAGAAATTTTTAAATTATTACTGGAATTTTTATCAATATAAGGTTAACTTTCAATGGATATTAATTTTATTTATTCATTAACTCCCATTATTCATTAATTTATAGCGTCAATAAAAATTGACAAATGTTACAAAAATATAATGAATAATATTTAAATAAGATTTGCACAATTGAGTTAGTATAATTTTCATTAACGACTAATTACAAGAACCCCCATTTGATTTTAAATTCATAGGTTTGTTATGATTTACTAAATTTAAGAATAGCAAACTGAACAACATATGTTACTAATTTCTAGATAGTTATATAATCCCATTTTAAATTGTTTAACATTGCGAATTTTTAGTTAAAAGAAATTGCAAATTATGTAATCAGCAAAACTATCCTCTAATGCAGCATTTTGAAAAAAAAAATGAAAACTCAGACTTAATGCTTGTAAATGCTTGTAAACTATAAGTTTCAAGATTTAATTTTTTATATAATTTCTTGTAAAGAATAATATATCAAAATATGTAAATGTTAAATTCATTAATTCTTTAAAGTTAGCTGTAAAACAGTAGAAAATTAATTTTATGTTTAGTAAAATTCTAAGTACATAACAAATAATTTGTTTGTAGGAAAAATCTCAATTGAATTAAACTAAAGAAGTGTATTTGGTTCAAAATTTAACACAAACATTGACTTATTAATAATATGTTATGATGCATTTTTGTTTAAAATCCTTCTTTTAGATCCTTCTTTTTAGAGTCCTTCTTTAATCGTTCTTTTAGAGTACATAATAGCTACTTAATCACCAAAACAGATCCATCGATTTTTCGTCTTGCCGCTTAAAATAAATAATTTTATTTTTAATTTTTTGATAATTCTTCACTAATTTAAAATTATCTTAAGCCAGGATTTTATGATTAATACCCTCTCCTCAATTAATTCAAGTGAAGCAAATTGCAACAAAAGCAAAATTGATGATTTATTTCATTCATCATTTAAACGCTGATATTAATAGGTAGATAAAAACATCCGCTCACTTCAAGAACTTTAATGTAAATTCGAAATTGAACTTTTTTTCTTTCTAATTTTCTTTTCATCAGTTTACTGCTTTATTTGTAAAGCAATTCCTTTAAATCATTAAGCGTGTTGATATTGAAGCTAAGCAGATTAATAGTTTTTAGTTTGAAAACAAATTAATGGAAATAATGATTTTGATCTTAGTATTATTTTACTGTTTATCATAAGAAGAATTTTTCTATCTAAAAAAAGTTTATTTCACTATTTAAATTTGTATGAAATGGTTTTAATTTAGATTTTAATTTTCTATGTATTATTATTGCCGTAAAGATTAACGCAATTAGAAGTTGTTGTCGGAGCCTAAGAGAACTTCATAAGTTAAGGACTCCAATTGCAATAAGATTGCGCATTATGTAAAGCCTGTCCATGTGTGCCAACCAACAAATATCCACTATCAAATATTATGTGTGCATTTTATTTGTATCACCATAGATGCTCTTATGCCGCCGTCGAAACAAACATTAGTAGAGTTAGATTGTTTGAGAGGGAACGAAGAATTGGGATTATAAAGGCTGGGCGGTCAACTCGGCGAGTGTTCGTCCCCTCGGCCATTCTGACAGTACTATAAGGAAGTGTTGAGGTGACTGGGAAAGAGTGAGTTCACACACACAGACTAATAATAACTGGAAGGACAGACGCATCGTTCAATAAGCAGACACAGAACCAACTTCTTCATTGTCAGATATCAGTATACTGGTGGCACGATATGCCTGTCTCTACCATTATGATGCACCAAACTGACAATCAGTGGCTATCATTACGCGTGCTGCGCTTGACAGTCACCTACTGAATGGTATGTTGTTGGTCGGGATTGGACCGTGCTATAATGGGTATATTATTTGATTCAATTTGGATACTGTTTGCAACCGTGTAATTATTTGTATGTCTATCTGTAAACGCTTCGGTGTTGCCTACTGTATGGAGCCATGCTCACACCTCCTGTGTTGATTTGAAATGCCATTGCATTTTCTCTCTTCTCTATTAATGATCCACGACACCATTACAGTCCAACTGTACGCTCGTTACATCCTTCAGCTCGTTGCCACTCAGACAGGGCTCCTTGGAGGCATTTTTAATAGGATAATTGCAGAACTGCGTATTGCAACAAGACTATGTTCTCATAATTAAAACACTGTTTTGGCCCTCCAGATCCCCAGATTTATGTGAGAGGTCCTGATTTAACAAATTGGACAGTGCAGTTTTTTTTTCGAACTAAAATCCCGTTTACAGCAGTTGTGAAATGAGATGTTACAGGGCATCATTAGAAGCTAATACACTTTAATGTACACCCGTAGTGCATCAGGCCTTCCTGCTAGAGGTGCCCCAATAAGGTACTAAATCTTGTATTTGTTAAAGTTCTAGCAATAAAAGTTATTTTTGCTTTTATTTTGTTATCACTTACTTATATCAACATTATAAACTCAAGTGAAATTTCAATAGGTTTTAAGGATTCCTTTATGCTATGCTAATTCTCATGGCAATGAACGTTTATTTGCCGATATTTGCAAAGTATTTCATAAAATTTGAATTTACATTGAATATCAATCGTATATTGGATAGATTCGAACACGTTTCGGAATAGGGGAAATATAACAAAATAAAAATCTAAAAAGCTTCAGAAAAGTTTTTCAAAACTTTATTTCGTTATGTAACCAGTGTGCCACCTACCGTGTTTCCTGTAACCGTGTTTCCTCCTGTAACCGTGTTTCCTCCAGTTTCCACCTGTAAGTTTCCACCTGTAACCGTGTTTCCACCTGTAACCGTGTTTCCTCCTACGTACAGCAAGAGCACCCCTTGCGGTGTCCTCACGGTAAAAATTAAAATATGAAATATGTGTTACAATTCATTCATTGCATATGTATTATTATAATAATAATTATAAAAACTGATTTACTAATCATAATAAAAATTAATCATTTTGATTATGAACTTACGCTGCAAAAATTCTATTTAACAAATAGCTATGTATATTTCATTTATTTAAAAACCTCAATATTCTCAAAATTATTACTATATGTTATTATTATAATTACAAATGGATTGATTAGATAATTGGCGTTATATACACAATTATCATAATTTGATAATTATGTTATATATTATATTTTCTTTCTTTTCATAAAAACATAAATAAAAGATTAAATCAAATTCATTTTTTGATTTCATTACATTTATTATTTTCCGATTGTAACATAGTTTTTTTCTATAATTTTTATTCTATTAAGACATGAACCTACAGCAATAACCAGATCTATATTATGTAGTTTCGAAATTGAATATATTTTTACTTTTCCATAAAATAACAATTTTACAATGAATGACGTTTGTAAATATTTCAAAACACGAGATTAAGATTACTATTTTGATTGAATTTTAAAAATATCATTGAAGATTTTTAATGCGAAAGATACAATCTTTTTAAATCGAGCTATCAATTTTTATCAGAGATAAATCTTTTTTGAACACTTAGTTACTTTTATTTATATTCAATATTTTAACATTTTTTTTAACAGAATAAAAATATTTTTTAAATCTTCGTCGATTATTATTCGTTTGATATGGCTGTGATTAATTAAAATGTTACATGAACTGTTATCTTTAGTTAAATTAAAAAATAAATCAATTGTGATTTATGATGAACATTTACTTAAGTAATTTATTTTATAGTATTGTTTATTTTATGTCCTAATATTTGTTGATTTTATTTCTATATTATTGTTTAATCGAAAGGATATTTACATTGGAAACTTTATAACACAGTTATTGATTTCCTACGTCATATTTGCACTTCACGAGAAACTCTATCATGCTGGGGTTAAATCTATAGAAGATAGTTTCTCCTAGAATTTTTGTTTTCGTTCCTTGAACTTTTATTATTTGAATTGCAAATTTTTAAAAAGTTTTATAAATTTAAATTTTGTTGCTGTTTTAAACTTTCTTGTCTTGTCTTGTTTCTTGTATAAAATCTTGTCTAGACTGAAATCTTAGATTTCTTAGGTTAGTGAAAACTTATATCAAAGTGTTAAAGGCTGACTGATAAACAATTAATTCTTTACTTCGGCCTTTTTACTTTACAATCATATATCAGAAAAATTGACTGGAGTTTAAGAAATTCTGTTCAAACTTTTATTAATAAAGTGATCCACTACAAAATACCCATAATAAAAGAGAAGTCAAGGATTATCTTCCTGTAAAACAACTAAGAAAAATTAACCCTCAATACTAACACAAAGATGAAGAACAACAACAAAGTAAAAATGTTAATGAATGGTCTAATTATGGAAAGTTAGTGCTCAAATGGCTGTGTTGATAACATTTTTAAATTAATTTAAGTCAAAAAGATGTAAGCTAGTAAAATAAAATGTAAGATTATTTTTTTTTAGAAGATAAGATTTAAATTCTCAGTGATCAGTTAACTAACAGAGACAATAAAGGTATTTTTAGTTTCAATTATACAAACTTTGACACCAAGTTACTGCTCGGTTAAAATATATGTACTTAATTGTTTGTCTTTTATTGTTTATATGTTTTTTAGTTTCCAATTTATCCCTTTTTATGCTTCATAACAAAGTAGCGTCCATTTGATCCTTTTTATCTCTTAACCAATTGTAACCCCAATGGTGGATCCTTCATTTTATTTTATTTCAGGATATATATCGTACATACATGCAGAAAAGATATAAATAGAACAAAATCAGTTTGTATAACAAAGTTATGAAAATAGAATTCACTATACATAAATTTTCTTGTGCGTTCTATTAATCGCAACCAATGACACGAATTATTTATGATGCTTTTAATTTTTGTGCTATATATAGGTTACCTCCGTGTCCATCTTATGGAGTGAACTTCCTCTTCACAGATGGTGAAAGGATGCTTTTAATAAACATCAACTTAACCTATTATGCAGTTCAATATTGTATAAATTCTAATAAACAAAAATGGTTTTAATAACAGAAACAATTTGTTTCAAAACGATAAATAGAGTAATACAATTCACTGCTTGTGAGATTTCATTATTTGTGGTTTTGTTTTTCTACATCGTTGGGTTTCGTTTTCCACATATGTATGCCCCAAACAAGCCACTAAAGGAAATATAGGGCATCGTTGTCTTCCCGGAGGACATATTATAGAAAAAAAACTAGAAAATTTAAACATTTTGCCGCAATCTCCAACAAGTATTCTCCTTTCTGAGACAATTGACAGCAACAGACGCCATATGCTGATTCGTGGGGTCCTATACGCTAGCTAAGCACATTACTCCTGGTATAATGGCTAAGAATCGGAATATATATATTTGCCTGAGTTTTTAATTAAAAATTAAAATATTTATAATATGTTTTTTATATTTGCAAAGAATAAATTTTATTTGAGTTTATAAAAAATTAACTATAAATATTTAATTTCTTATAGCAAAAACAGTTAATCATTTTAATGTAATTTGTCATCTATAAAAAGGTTAGCTTCTATTTAAGAATTTAATTCATCGTTTGAAAAATTCATGAAATGCGAGTCCATGTGATTACACTTTTTCTGCTTTTCAACATATCTGCTTCCATTTTATTTATCCACGCGTCAACCTTGGAAGACATGCCTTACAGTTTGAGAACCACTGAGCTAAGCAATATTTTTTTATCCACATTTTATTTCTATTTCCAAAAAAATTTAATTTTTTCTTTTTTGCAGTTGTCGTATATTAATGGTAAATTTATTCTAACAATTGCAGCAAATAATGCAATATTTAAAAAAAAATTAGAATAGTGAACATTCTAGAACAAGATATTTGTTTAACACAATAGCATTCATCTTATTTTTTAAAATAATAGAATACTTGTAAAGGGAATATACTCTTCACTTTGCTTTGTAAGTTGTAAAATAGATATATTTGAGCAGTACAGATGTTTATTTGTAATTTAAAGGGGAAAAATACGTTTATTTTTATCTGATTAAAAATATATTTTTTGTAGTAAAAACATATAAAATTATGGAATAAAACACATTATTTTTAATTTTGAGAAGTGCATTAAATTATTATTAAAAATTTATAAAAATTTATTTGTATAATTCACTTTCAATGAAATTAAAAAATAACCTACAAACTTTTTACTTCATTGATGATCTAATATAGGGAAGTACCGTAAATTTTAAAAACTGAATAAATATAAGAAATTGTTGACAAAGGTTTACATCAATGTATGCGCTCGTAAAACTGAAAAATTTCATTCAATATTTTTTTTTTTTTTTTTTTGATTTTTAGGATACATTTTTCAATTGAATACTAATCTTAAATGAGTTCTTTTTATTTATTCACATACATTAAAATTTTTTGATTAGTTAATTACGTTAAAATTAAAAAAAAAATTTCACCTGCTTTTTTTTTTTACAATCAGTTGTCTATTTAATACTTATTTAGCTCCATTGATATTTTTAGATTCATGGTGTTCTCTAACTCCATGATTATTATACATACTTTTCGGTTTTTAAATATTTTTAGTTTTCCTTTTATGTGTTATTAAATATTTTAATATGCTCTTCTGGGTTATCAGTACTCTAACTATCAGACATGTAACTTCATAAATAAAAAAAATATTGCACAGAAGAATAAACCCTTTAAGCACTTTTATTTAAGAAATACTCAAAAAAATCCATCAGATTTATACCAAACTAAATTTTATTACCAAAACTAAAAACTTTGATTTTCTGGATAAGGAAGTAAATTATTTTTTTTTACTAAGAATAAAGAAACATAAAGAAAAAATTAATTCGATCTAAAATACTACTATTATTCAAAAACGATGTTGTGTGTGAATTCCTTAACTTTTTTTCTCAAATTTTGCAAATAAATGCATATTTTTTCATAAATCATTTTTATTACCTTTTAAAGTGGGAACGAAATCATTAAAGAAATAAATTAATTTAAATAGAATAAAGTAAAATTGTATATCGAAAAATAATTAATATTCTGCTTAATGCATGTTATTTTACCGAGAAATAACAAGACATATTTTATTACACTTTGAAAATGATAATAAAAAATTGGTTGTTTGAAGAAATAATTTAAATTTTGTAAATAATTTCAATAAATAAATAAAATAGAATTAATTCAAAATTTGGAATTATGCTATCAATAAACATGGTAATATTAAAAAAATAAATATTTAAATTTTAATTAAAAAAATTCTTATTTTTTTAAGAAATGTATAGCATTTTTGGAAAACACATCGATGTGAATCTGAATTTTTTATTTTTCTCACAACAAGTCCAATAAATGTATTACTTAATCCTTTTTATCTACGCCATATCTTGGGAAATATAAAACATATTGCACATTAAACATATTGCGCCCTTTGCAAACATATTGTGCATGAAGCTTTCTTCCCAAGCTAGCCAAAATCATTAAATACAAGAATGTCTGCGAGCATTAAAAGAGATTTCGACTTGCTGGTGGAATCTCTAAATATCTAAAGTTCTTACAAAACAGACGAGATAATCATCAAATACATGTCCGACATTTTCCAAACCATTTCGAAGAACTAATGTCACAAATTAGAAACGTAACTAAAACAAAGAGGAATGGATGCCATAATTGAATTGCGTATGCTTATTGCATGTACGAGATCAATGAAACTCAAATAAAACATTTCTCAAAATATAATTCAAGATCTGCAATTGTTGCTCGAGTTATTATTATTTAACATTTGATTGTTGTTTAGTATATAATGTACTTTTATCATTATAGCTGCAACGTGCATAATAAAAGAACCTATGTTATTACAAATATAATGCATAAATTCAATACTTTTACAATTGAACCTCTCTCTTTATAATATGTATTTAGTAAATCCATCTATACTATTATTAAATATAATTTTAAATGAAGTACAATAATAATAAATAATATAATCTTTTTTAACTGAAAGAATAAATTTTACTATATAAAATAACTAAAAAAGTTTTAAATAAAAGATATCAAGACCAATAAGTATACTTAAAACTCTTTTTACGAGACAGATTCATTCCTAAATATTACGTATAAAAAACAACGTGAAATTTTCCCACCACATTCTCCATTAAGACCTTTTAGTGCAAAATGATTGCCTAAATTATTGATCAATTTAAAACCTTCTTTACAACAAAATTCTTAAATTCAGAAAATTCTGCAAAATTCTTAGACTCAGAAAAGTTTTGCATATTCTAAAATTTTTCTTGAATTACGCAATTTTTTCAAATTTGGCATTTGGTTCTTCGAGTACAAATATGTTAAAATCGGGTAAAAAATACTTTTGAATATATCAATTCACATAAAAAAAAATTGCATATAAAAATGTTTGGGTATATTCAAAAATAAGTAATTGGTAATTTAACAAAATTTGCCAAAAAGGCATTTTGAATAAATTTATTTTTTATTTCATTTATCTCATTAACATATATTTTAAAGCGATACGTGTCGGAACTTGTCATTACTATCTAATCCAACAACATTTGGCCATAATTAATTAATTGTTATTTTGTGATTGCGCTTTTGGCATCAAAATGTATTCTTAAAATGGTCAGCAAAAATAATAACTTTTGGTGCACTGCATTATTACAGTTACTATATCAGACCTGATATAGTTAACATACTAATGGGGCATACAAAACCACATCAACAGCTGCTCTTCAGATTATCACGGGTCTCGCCCCTCTTCACTTAAGATTGCAAGCAGAAGCTGCATTCACTGTTGTGTCTAGAACTAGGAAAACTTACAGATGGAAACTCTTCAAATAACAGCGGATGACTTTGAGCAGAAGATTGCAGGATTGTCACTCCACCCAATCCATAGTTTTAATATCTGCAATCAAGTTGACATACGGACACAGTTCTTTTCAACAAATGCTGAGACTTTTTATACGGACGGCTCGAAATCGAGTGAAGGCACAGGGGCAGCATTTTGCTCCTTCAAAAATGGGATAAAAATTTCAGAGTGGATGGGTAAATTGAAATAACTCTGTTTTCCAAGCAGAGCTAATAAAAAGCAATTAGACATGTATCCACAACAAGAAAAACATGTAAAAATATGGTCTGATAGCCTTCTGACTAACTAGCTATTTTAAATCCTTTTACACCACATCCACTGCAAGAGAAATTAAAAAATTGGGATGGATAAAAGCACATATTGACATCTCGGCAATGAAAACCGCTGATGAGCTTGCCAAGCAAGGCATATCAAATGGCCAGCCAATTTAAAAAAGTCCCCTTCAGAATTGAAAGGTTTTTAAATAATCACCTCCTTTCTAAATGGCAAAAAACAGTGGGATGAAGGATTAACGGGTTTTATGAAATTATTAAAAAGTGTCGGCATATTCTGCTGGATGGACAAGAGAGGAAACCATGTTTTTAACAGGGCATGGTCCATTTCCCTCTTATCTACAACGATTTCATCTGAGGGACGCAAGCTATTGTTCTTGTGGAGATGTGGGTAATCCTCTTCACTACGCTACCTCCTGCCCACTTTTATTTTTTCATTATGAAGAAACCTTCCGAAGAGAATACTATTCAATGGAAGATTAACATCTTAAAATGCAAAGGGTCTCGACTCAAAAATGAAGCATGATAAACTTTATTTGTAAAATCAAATCTTACTTAAGTGTGAAACAATATTTTGTACACAACTTTTTCAGTAGCATACTTCCTTTTCTACATATATATATATTTTCTTACTCTGTACGTGTGTGAATGTAATAAACAGATTTGCTTTATAAAGAAATTGACATGTGTTTACTCATCATGTGTATATATTAGTTTTGCTTCTCACAAAGACTTAAGTGTGTGTATATCTATCTATATATATATATATATATATATTTGTTTGTTTTTTTTTTTTTTTTTTTTTTTTTTTTTTTTTTTTTTTTTTTTTTTTTTTTGCTGTATATTTTAAGTAATTTACTTTTTAAATAATCTAAGTGTTTGCATATACTGTGTTTAGAATATAAGTAATTCTATGTTAAAATATTTTATATTATGAATCATTAAAGTAATTAACTTTATAAAAATCTTGCTTGTGTATATATTTAAGGTCATAACCGAATATTTAAGTAATTTGTTTTACAAAATAATCTATGCTTGTGTATGTATCAAGGAAATTTTGTATTATAAAGTATATAATTTAAGTGGGTCCAACAGCATATTTCTAGGGCACACTATATTTGAAACAATTCGTTTTCTTTTCATTATTAGACTTCAAATTGCAAAATCAAAATTTTTTTTTTTTTTTTTTTATTATCTTTGTCCATAATTTGCAGCAACTGCTCCTACCGTCGGTTTATTTATTAGCTATTAAGATTTTCTAAATTCGATAATTGATTTGATGAATATTCCTTCAGCTCTGTGATTTGTATAATCTCTTATGTAGTGTTTATTGTATCATATTGCTTTTAATTTTTCTCTAAAATCTCTTTCCTAACGTTTTTATATTTTTCGCATTTCATATTCCTCCTTTTTAAATTTTTGACATTTAGTTCTGTTCTTGTACGAATTTTCCCCATTGTTCAGCTTCTGTACCTCCAAAAGTGAATTTTGCAAAACTTTTCTGCCTCCATCGTGCGTCCTTTCCTTTCACCCGCATCATTCCCAAACTGTATAGGGGCAACTAAGCTCTAGGCACAGTGATGTGGTGTGGTGTAGTAGTAGTAGTTAACATACTAAGCATTCTATGTATATTAATAGGTTATATTAAAACCTTCATAATTGAAAAATCATGTTATATTACCTATATTTTAGTAGGAAAAATATTTTTAACTGCTGCTATATGATAATTGTAATATTTATTTTTATTTCTGAACTATATATAAATTATTTTAGAAAAAAAGATAATTAAATTTAAGTTAATGTTCATTTATATAATTCAAATATTTTCAATGTATTATATGACAATTATTAGTTATTTTATCAATAATTAATCATAGTATAATTATCTATGATTAATCACTTTTAACAACTGAAATATTTCAAATGATGTAAACATTTATCTTAACAGCAGTTTCATATAATGAATGCATTGTTACGAAAAATTACAAAATCAGAAAGTTTATATTTTCTCGTAGTTAATGTAGTATACGAATAGGAATAGAAAGCCACTAATTAAAAATTGAATAAACAGATGCTTTCCATTACAAAATTATATTTGAATATTAGGATTTTAAAAATAAATCCCAATGATTCCTACTTTGCAATGTTTAAAAATATTTATCCTTTAACCCAATACAGTGGAGAACAACTAAAAATTCTAATTACAAATGATAATTAACATAGACCAGAAACAAATTTTCAAAAACGCTATTGAAAAATCTGGGCAGCTCGTTAGCAATTTAGGATAAATATATGAAAGTTTAAATTTTCTGATGATAATTTTTTGATACATTCCCCCTCCTACTACACTTGCTCGCCAAGCCATTTAAAATTCAAGTATCTCTATCTAAAGAAAAATAGTAACAAAATATAGTCTAAAATTTTATCATTCCTGAAAAGTTTTAATTGCATCATGAGATAAAAATAGCGCCATGTAGAAAAATAAAACATGATAAGAGGAGGAATCTCAACTCCCTGTCCAGATAGAACTCGATAAACTTGCAAGTCCGTCATTTTAATCACTCGTCATGACTAGATTTAAATTTTTTTAAACAAATCTGTCTCCTAGGAGTAGAAAATTGTTATATATCTCTATTATATAAAACAGTATAAAATGCACTGCATTGTAAATGTAGGCTTATATAATATATTGTTACTTTTGTTATAATACAGAATATGCTATTATGCTATAGGAATAGAATCATTCACAGAAATATTAGACTAAATGAAAATCTCCAGAACTATCGATATGAAGAGAACTACTACTACAACTACACCACACCACATCATTGTGCCTCGAGCTGAGTTGCCCCTTTACAGTTTGGGAATAATGTAGGTGAGAGAAGTTTGACTGGGCTCCGTGACGCTCTAAGGTCATATGGGACCAGGACCTAAGGCTTAAAGTGGATTCTGAACCACTACAAACATCCATGGCACCACCGGTATTTGAACACGAAACCAGTGGCTTATGAAGGGAACAGGAAATATCTCCCTCGATACTTCTCGATTTAAATTAACGTGAAATGTATCAGCGGATTGGGGCTTGAGGGCCGAGTGACCAACACTCAGTGCCACAAGTTTTGGATTCGAGTCGCGGCGGTGCCATGGGTGCTTGTAGTAGTTTGGAATCCACTTTAAACCGTAGGTACCTGTCTAATATTACTGTAGAGAGTTGGGCGTCAGACTGACAACCTTACCTCGTAAAAAGAAAATATCTCCTGTTTCGATATCTGCCAGCAGACAGACGGCTTTGGCCCACCATGGGGCTGTTGCGCCATTGAGAAAGTAATTTGTAATTTTATCTTCCTCTAGTAATTTTTAGAGCTTAGGATCTGGATAAAATTGGTGATGTCTCTGACACAAGTCGAGTTGATGTAATTTGATGTAATTTGCTTGTTAAATGTTTAAATAATTAAGATTTATGATTGGATCAGTTTATTTGTGAAATCGTGATTTAATTGGCCAACTGTGTAAAGTTCAAAATAGAAACTAATCACTGACATTTAAAAACTTTAAAATATAATTTATCTAAATATCTTTCCGAATTTGTTCACGAGATGAAAGTAGTGCCATATTCTTCACTACCAACATTCAACTGAGTAGCATCAGTATAGTAGGCCCTCCTTAACTTTAGGGATCACAGCAGTGCTAGTTTATAGATCGTCAATATAAATTTTAAAGGGAATAACAAAGAAAATTCATTCTAGCTAAAAAATTTAAACGTCCCAAACATGCATATATTTAATATGTTTAAGTGTATTCTGAGCATGTGTAGACTGTATAAATATTTGACGAAGTATTACGACATAGGTTCAGAACGTAATAAATATCTTCAGAATAATAAATATAACATCTGACAAACGTCAGAATTCACACGAAAATATGCGAAAACGAATGTCTTGATCGGCGTCGGATTATGAAATGTGCCAAACTGTCAAATGTCGGATTAAAGAGCGCTTGTTATGTCATTCACGAAAAACCTTGATCAAATAAAAACATGTTATGGCGAGCAAAGCTAATAAAAGACTGTGCGCTCTGGTTGATATTCGGCCATTAATTTCTTTCGTTATGCAACACTGTTTCTGACGCGATATAAATGGTTTATTACTGTGTCCAAAAAGTAAGACCAATTTTCAATTTAAAATTCCCGGGGCTTATGGAATTTCCTTTTTTTTGTAGGTTACTGGCACTGTTCTTGACATCTGTGTGAAATTTCACGTCAAAATATTCATTAGTGTTTCAGTTACGCTTGGCTTTGTGAGACGCTAAAACTGATTCCGGCGATTTTGGAAATATCTGCATTAATTGAGCAAAGAACTTGCATTAAATTTTTTTTGCGGAAACGTCTAGAATGTTGCAGAAGGCATTGGGTGAGCATTTCTTTATCGGAAATAAATGTTTAGAAGTGGTATAAACAGTTCAAAGAAGGCAGAGAACGCGTTGAAGACGAAGAACCCCTGGTCGACCCCATCCTCAACTGACGAAGCTCACGTCCAAAAAATTAAAGATTTGGTGCTTTACAAACCGTCGAATTACAATTAGAGGCCTTGCTGATGATGTTGGAATTTCAAAAGGATCGGTCAATTCCATTTTAGGCATTAAACGCATCAAATTTCGATTGGTAC
Organism: Caerostris darwini; assembly: GCA_021605075.1. NCBI lineage: Eukaryota > Metazoa > Arthropoda > Arachnida > Araneae > Araneidae > Caerostris > Caerostris darwini. Next base: position 163,650 of record BPLQ01010356.1, read on the forward strand.
CGACAACACTGAATGCGCCAGTTCACACTGCATTGATTCTTCTGTTTTTTTTCGCCAAAAATCGAAACCCATATCGTTCACAACCACCGTATTCACATGCGACTTCTGACTATTCCCTAAACTCAAAAGACCACTCCAGGGACGCCGTTTTGAGTCGATTGAAGAGATTTAATGTGAATCGCCGCGCGCTTTGAAGGCCATTACTGGCGATGACTTTTTAGCATGCGTTGAGGATTGCAAAAAAAGTTGGCATAAGTGCATTGTGTTCGGAGGGAATTACTTTGAAGGCGATGAAATAAATTTGGAAGAATAAATAAAGAGTTTATGAAAAAAAATATTTGGTCTTACTTTTTGGGCACAGTAGTAATTTCTAAAAAAAAAGCTTCTCTTTATAATTTTTATTTAGATGATTAAACACAGAAATTATTAACTTGTTATTCATTTGATGTTAAAGAGTCGGAGAATTACGATGATCAATAATGCAAGAACAGAATACACAAGAGAAATAACATTAAGAGGTTTAATGATCTCTATTCAAGTCTCGATCTCAAACAAAAGGCACATGCCAAACTCATCCGGTCCTATTAAATGTATTTTGCCGAAAATATTTTCTTTCCATAATTGGTTGACTGCAAAGATGAAAGTAATTTTCGTTTATTGTATTTTCCTGTTGTTTTCTAAGAAAAAAAAGTCGATAATTCTTCAAGGATTATTTTGAACAATGACATGTAATGATAATTGCATAATAAACATTTGTACAATTGTCTGCAAACGAATATTTCTAGATGACAGTACGATGATGGCCGGCACTAATGGAAAAATGGAAAAAATAATTAAATTTTGTAAAAAAAATAAGTACATTTTTGAAAACTATACCATAAATTAAACAAATTTCCATTGTTCAGAGAAGCACAAATATTTAAGCGCCACGAACAAGATCTGGAATAAACTAATTAAATTTAAAGAAAAAGATTGTTTTTTTAACTAAAAAGATAGTTAAAGTTTAAAAATAGAATTTTGGGAAAGATATATATCGTTGCTTGTGAAAAAATTAATTGGATTAGAATTTTGAAAAGCAATTTTATCCTTGTTTATAGATTTAAAAAACGTTACGTATAAATTATTGTTTCTTTATTATTTACAAAAAAAAAGGTGTTTTTAGAAAATAATGTATATAAAAAGAAAGGTATTAATTAATTTTGGGTTTGGGAATTTTGAAAAACAGGTTTTTGATGATTCTAGCAAAATACAAGTGAATGCATGAAAATAAATTAGAGAAGTTATTTTAGATTATAAAATACTTCTTTAATAAAACATAATTTATGTAAAAACTATTTACACATGGGTTAATATTATAGAATTGTCAATTAAAGCTTTTAAATTAAATACGAGGGAATAAACACCAGTAAATATATTAAAATGGAATTGTTCTCAAATATTTAAAATTCGTGATTTATTTCATTCTTTTTGGGTTTAATACATTCTTCTTCTGTGATGAATATCGGGGGATCTGTGTAAAGCTTATGTATCGCACTAACAGCCCAACGAAGGATGCATTCCGAGGGTAAGTTATGGGTTTAATGAATCTCATTTGCGTGTCGTATGGGAGAAAATGCATAAAACTCCCACTAAGCAAACTGATTATAGATGCGAGACCACATATTGTCAAAAACGCCATCGATTCTCCTCGTTTCTGGAACAGTGATTACAACAAGGCAACCAACGGATTCGAACCTCGGCTCTCTTGCACGTTAGCTCTGCACTGGGCTACGAATCGGATCAATTTAACACGTTAAATAGCACTTTCTATCTCCAAGATTTTAACTAATCTATTTTACAAACAAATATACATTTTTATAATAAATGATTGAATAATGTGTACTTTTCAAATTTAATTAATTATTCAAAAATTTAATTAACTATTAACTTCAGATTCATTTGAGAGATTTAAAAAACCCAAGCTATGAATGTAGCTGATCGTATTAAAATTAGTATTTAAAGTATTTTGAAACAGATTTCAGAAAAGTAAATTTATTGGCACTTATTTTTAAATCAAACATTTTTATGGATAAGGAATTAGAGCAATTACACAACGAAAAATGTATTTATGAACTCGGACAGTAACACGAAAAGTTATTTAAGAGCAATTATGTTGAAATACATATTTTCAATTACTTTCAATAAACAAGTAATTCTTTTTTCTCGCACATGAAAAATTACACCTAACGCAAAAGAGACACGATTTTAATAAGATTGAATTAAACTTATTTAAAATCTTTAACTACCATGTACCAAATTTAATTTAAAAGTAATGGGATAACCCTAATATCCTGCAGTTATCAGTTTTACCAACATGTAAGCTAGGATCTTAACTAACCTTTGATGAGCAACCAAGGTAAAAAATACCAGGTAGACCTACCAGGAGGACTCTAAGGAGGACTCTATGTCGCAGCATATGGGACAAAAACCGGAAAACGTTCACAAGGCTGCCTGAATATTGAGGCGATACACTTGCACTCGCTGTCATAATCTCAATCGAGTTTCTTCGTCTCCATAAACAGTGACTGCAACTCACACTACCAGAGGATATACCTGATGTATTACTATAAAATTTAAAGGTATCTAGGTTCCATTCTAGATCTTCAAAGTTTTCCAACATTATATGTATATATATATATTCAATTGATTCTCTTTTAAATAATACGGTTTAGAAAACGCTATACTCCTCGTATTTTAGTTTGTAACTGATTAAACTAATTGTAAAAATAATATATAAAAAAAAATTTTAAAGTCAATTCCTACTTTTTTTTCACTATATCGCAGAAAGTCCCTTATAAATAATTTTCATTCATTTTTTTAAGTTTATCTGGCACCATCTATTGGTAGATATGTGCAACTTAAATCTAAAATTAATTAATTAAATTTAATGAATAAATTAATATTTGAAAAAACTGTATTAACATCGAGTGTCATCCACTACAACTTAAAAAAAAATGTATTTGAACTTGAGTGGATGAATAAGAAGTATTTTATGAACGATTGAAAATTTGAACAAGATATATATAGGGAGAGTGTGAGCTAATAAAAGGAATTGAATAAGTTCTGTAATACTTAATACTAATTCTTTGTTTTAATTACTAAAATAAGCTGTATGGGAATGAATCTGTAATGTACCGATTTTACATTAAGTTAAGAAGATTTAAAACAAAAATCGATGTGCACAAATGATTTTAATAAAGTATATTTTTGTATACTCTTTCATATTTAATATTTTTTATCTAAAATAGATTACAAATGCCGAAAATTATGATGACAACCATCAATAAGCTTAGAGGGATTGTGTCGGGTAATGGCAACATAAAAAAAATGTTTAAGGTTAATAAATTCATATAGCAAGAAATCAATTTTAGTTTAATAAAAAAATTACTTTATAAAACAATAAATTACTATAATGAAGTTACATATTTATTGTAAATTCATTTACATTGGGAGGGAACAAACACTTAAGTAACAATATAATTTTTAAACAGAAATCTTTGAAATTGTAAAAATAGGCTTATTGCTGAGTGAACAATTAACACTCAATTCAGTATAAAGATGATTGTATGTAAATATCAGGAACAAACGTCATTAGTGACATAAATGTTCTAAAAACGCTCTCAATCATCGTGGGCAGTGCAAGATGTAATAAAAAGAACGGACAGTGATATTAACGATAATCTCTGCAAATTCAAGTTATATGCAATATGGTTTGAAGAAATTATCTGGATAGTTTTACATTGAGGAGGATCATAATATGACATGCATAGCCTAATTGTTTCGAATAGAACAAAAGTAATATTTCACGAAAACATTCCAAACCATAATTAGAAAACCTTACAAATAACAGGTACCTCTGTGAGAAAGGTTTGTGATAGTCACCAGCAAAAAACAAAAATCAATGCCGATAGATGACCAATATATTGTCCTGCAGGCGAAAAGAGATCGATACCAGCCGAGTGATCAGCAGGCGGTATTGCTTAACAGCTGCATATGGCAACGGGACAACAAGTGGCGAGCTTTATTGTGGCTAGATGACTTCATAAAGTTGGTCTATTTGCAGTCGTCCTGAAAGCTGTATCTCGTTGCCAGCTGCCCGTAGGCAGCCGAGTTCAGACTGGTAAAAGGATGAGATTTTGCATCTCATCAACGGAGTCACGCTTTTATTATAAATGAGAGTCGTTTTAGTATCATAAGGGCTTCTCAATACCTGTTGATATGTAAAGAGGTAGAGACACAGTATTAAGAGGGAAAGAGATGGGAGGTGTTACTGTTGTCCTGACGTGCTCGTTTGAGATGGTTTTATGATGAACGAGACTGAGCATTTCGACTGAGGTACTATTACTGGAGTGCGAGGAAGTTATCCTCTTTTACGTGCGTCTGTTTCGAGTACCATTGTTATAAACTTCGTTATGACCGATAATTTCAGACCTCATGGAATCGGGTTATTCAAAGTTTCTAAGAAGTAAAGATATCACTAGAAATTCCATAGAACGTATGTGGGAGGCGGAATAATTAAGCGCGCCAGAGTACATTCAATAACAGAAAAAAAAACAGCTAATTGACGCATGGACTCTTTTACCTAACAACTGTTAGATAATCTAGTGTGCAGTATGGAGAGAAATTGACAAGTAAATATTCCTGTTCAGGAAGGTTATATTCTTTACTAAGGGCCATCTATTTGTTGTTCTCATAAGGCACGCATTTGCACCCCCGCTGTACTCTTAATTGAACTTTTTTTGTTTGATTTCATACTGTATGTGTTCCGTTCGTTTTTGTATTAGCATTTTTACTTTAAATTCAAAATATTGTCTCCGCATTCTGAATTTCATGCCTTCAAGACCACTTCTACTAGAATCACGGGAGAGAAAAAACATTCATTACATAAGTGTATAATCTATTTTATTATTATGTTCTTAATAAATAATTTAGTTCCTTTTATTTTATGCTTTATTAAATGTATTAACTGTACGAATTTGTTCTTTTTAACTTGAATATTTTCTAGTTATAATTTTTTAGTCAGTCTTATTCAAGACACTTTATATTTAAATTCATAGAAATATATTTAAATTCACATATATTTAAATTCATTTTTCGCTAATATAAATCCTTCTCATATATATTTTAAAACTATGAAATGAAAATGAATTGTTGAATTAATTTACTACTTTCAACAATATCTAAATAAAGCAAAATTTCTTTGAAACAGCAAAACTGAATGTGAAACAGTTACATCATTTAGTTTATCAGAAATCCATTCAACTAATTAGTTGCTTACATACTGTTTCCCAATTTCTCAGTCTTAAATTTTAAGCTGCTAAAAAATTGATTTTGTAAGAGTGTAATCTGACTTCCATTTCATAGTTTAATCCTTCTTTAAAAGTTTTTACAAGCTTATTTCGAGTTTGCCAAATAACAATTTTTTCTATTTTTCTCATAGTTAAAGTTGTTATTTTTCGGATTTTACTATAAAAGATTTGTAGTAGTTTAAATTACACTGTACATTCATTATTTTGTTTAGATTAATAGTATTATTCGATTATAAAGATTGCTACACATTTTTACAGGCTGCAAAATCAGAAAAAAATATAACTAGTAAATATAAAGCAAAGAGAATATTGGATTTGTTGTAATTAGCAAAATAGTTAACTGCTGTTGAAAATAAATCCGTAAAAAGTATTGAATGTGTGTAAGAAGAAAGCTGTAATGGAAAATTAAGTGTCTTAAATATATTACGTCCAAATTAACAAAATGGATTTTACTGAAAATTTAATGCTGAAATGAATTTAAATTTAAATTGATATATTTAAAGTGTTATTTGTGTTGAAACATTACAAAGGTACTTTAATAATAAATACTTCATGAAAATAATCATCATAAATATTTAAATATAATAACAAATATTCTAACATTTACTATGTACGACTATTTATAAAAAATTACTATTTACCATTACGACTATTTATATTATGTACGACTATATTTATTTATTTAATATGTGTGACTTTCATTTATAAGTGATAAATTAGATAAAAATATATGTTAGATTTATTGAAATTTTATCGATAATTTATATAATGGACTTATTGGTGTTTCAGAGGAATTTTATATTTGATAAAGTAATCATCCTTTATTTATTAAATTTGTAATGCTTTAAATTTATAAATTTATAGTAATATATAATATTAATAATTATAATAATTGAAAATAATCATTTTAAAAAAAAACATTTCTACATCAATCACACACAAAACAAGCTAAGTATCAAAGTGTTTATTAATGAAAAGTTAATATTTTTTTGTTTCATTTTAAAAGGGTTCTTATTGAGGAATTTTATGCTAAAGAGAATATTTTAATGAATTTCAGTGTACAAATTAGTAAGCAAAACATAAAGTTAGTCTTTATTAATTTTGTTTTGATAGGTATATTAATAATATATTTTTGAAAGTAGATATTTTTCTCAGTGGATATGTTTTCCAAAATTCTTTTTTAGTCTTGAAAAGAAATTGTAGATTTGTGACTCTTTTATTTCATGAAATCTTTTACACAAAAAATATGAGAAATTTTGACAGAAATATGTTTTGCTTTAAAATGGTTGGAAATAAAAAGTTCACATTAAATATTTTTAAAAGATTAATCTTTGGTAATGAGTAGGTGCGGGCGGCCCCACGTTAGGCAGTCATATTGAAAATGGATGTGTAAGGGTTGAGGTACTTGAGACATATATATATAACTCAGTTTCATTTACACAAACCCTACACTTATACAATACTTAACAAATTTAAAGTGAACGACAGATAATTATAGTTTCGTGGAAGGACTGCACTTTCGAGCTGGAACTCTCACTAAACCCAGGGGGCGCAAAATATACTTCCTCTCGGGGTGAGAGACAGTAAGCCAAGTAATGCGCAGGGTTGCACTAAATATATTTCCTCTCGAGTAAGAGACACTAGACCGACTGACAATTTCTCCTGAATGCCATGGGGGGTGGTTCTCTTGCCATTGTGTAGCAGGAAAAATGGTTACACCATACAAATATACTTTATACGTAGCATATTATTTTATAAATAAATAACAGTTGTGATGCAGTAAAAATAGTTTGGAGTCAGATTGTTTTACCATAATTGATTAATAACATCATCTGCGCTTCTAAAGTATTTTTAGAAATATAGAAAATAGCTATTCTAAAAGTAATTCTAATAATTCTTATCAAACCTTTCAAATTCGCTAACTGCATATGAGAACAATAATAATATAGTAGTTATCGCTATTTTTTCTATTCATGTTGAGCTGCTTATCAATAATTAATCAACGAGAAGTATAATACACAGAACAAGCTAATACACGGGAAGCTTATTACAATACATGTGTATCAATAGAAAACACACACACACACACACATATATATATATATATATATGTGAGAGTGTGCAACATTATTTGATTAATAAAGTATGTACCCATAGGACCCTTGTTATGATGAATTTAAAATTGAAATTTAATCTACTGTTATTTCAAGGATTGTTGTTATGCTTCTAAACAAATCTATTTTTCGTTCTTATAATTTACACATGATATGAAAAACCAAATACAAGAAAAAATTTCAAATAACATTCATTTGAATTTAAATATACACATGCCACACCATGCTATAGATTAAGTTCTTTTTTTTAAATAAAAAATAAGGCTTTTTTTAAAAAAATTTACCACAAAATTAATGCAGTAAAGTACACTTTAAAATTTAATTTTGTATTTCAAAATTTATTTTAATTAAGAAAATAAATTTAATCATTTTTTTTAAAAATTCATTTTCAAAAATAATTTTTTTTATCAGACAAAGCAAACATTATTTTTTCTTAAATTTTAATTTGGTATCGTAAAAGAAACATGATTTGCTTATAATTAATTAGATATGTTTAAAAAGCTGAGTAAAAAAATGTTTTTTTTTTTAAACTTTAAGATTTTCCAAAAAGCTTGTACATACAGTGAAAATTAAAAAATAATAATAATATCAATATTTACTTTATCTAATAGACAACAAGATGGAAATATAATTTATTTATTGTATAAAATATAAACTTGGAGCAGTTTATGAAAGGCATGGCATTATCATTTTGCAATACAAAATTCCTCCTCATATAAGGGCATTACTTCACTCACTAACAAGTAATATAAAAAAAAAAAAATTAAGTCAATTCCTACTTTTTTTTCACTCTATTGCAGAAAGTCCTTTATAAATAAAGTTGAAATTTTCCTCTTACATCTGGCACCATCTATTATAAGATACATGAAACTTAAATCTAAAAAAAAAACTAAAAATTAATTAATTAAATTTCATTACTGAATTAATATTTGAAAAAAACTGTATTAGCATCAAGTGTCATCCACTACAAGTTAAAAAATAAATGTATTTGAACATGAGGGGATGAATAAAAAGCATTTTGTGAACGATTGAAAATTTGAACAAGATATATATAGGGAGAGTGTGAGCTAATAGAAGGAATTGAAAAAAGAAGAAAGATTTTTAATGACTTTTTTCGTATAGTTTGACCTTGACTATTTTTGCCATCTTGTTTAAATGCACATGTTGCACCGTTCAGTAGAGTCATCTATGCTCCTACGCAATCAATTTCCTCGAATTGAGTGTCTATTCACCTGAAAGCTTGTTGGGTAAGTAGTTCGTGATGTGAATCTCCTGCACTTGGAAACTCCTGAAGTGTTATCTGAATGATGTCCTTTAGTTCATCAAACAAAGTCACAAGCAAAGCCCTTTTCGTCCTGGCAGTTGCGAAGCTAGGAGATAAAACTGATTTTCAAACTTTTGGAACTTTAATAGTTGTTTTTTAATTGCAAACAGCAATTTTTGTGTTGTTAAAATTAATAAATAAATAAAATCTCATTTTTTTATTGTTTAGGAAATTATAAAAATAAAAAGTTGAATTTGAAATTGATATCTTTTAATTCTTTATTAGTTTCTGGATAACTTAAAATGATAATGTTATGCATTTTACATCATGATTAGGGATGATAATTTCATAAATTTTGCATCATTACATTAAAATGAATAGATAAAACTGATTTTAAAACTTTTGTATTTTAATAGTTGATTTTTATTGCAAACAGCAATTTTTGTGTAGTTAAAAAAATAAATAAATAAAATCGCATTTTTTATTATTTAGTAAATTATAAAAATAAAAGATTCCACTTGATATAGATATCTTTTATGTTTTTAAATTTTTTATAAGTTTCTGGATAGCTTAAAAATGATAATGTTACACATTTCATTTTAATATAGAATGAAAATGATAATGTTAAACACGTCATGATAATTGATGATAAAATCATAAATTTTACAGCAGGACGTCAAAATGAATAACAAATTATTAATTTCTTCATAAATTATTATCTTTTGATAAAATATATTAAAGAAAACATTATTTTATTTATCATTTAAAAGTTTTAAAAGATAAATTACAACTGATGCATTTACAACGACTTTGCATTTACAATTCTTCAATAAATTTTAAGAAGCACAGAATATGTCAATTTGCAAGAATACATATGCCTGATATTAAAATTAATAGTTTTACTAGCAAGGAACTTAAAATATAAATTATAAAAAAATTTTCGAAATGCTATTAAATTTTAAAAACCTTCAGAAAAGTAATTTTATAATTTAACTTGCTCCACAAAACAAGAAAGAAATTTAAAATGTGCTTGTTCTACAGTTGTTAATAAATTCCTTTCTTGAACCCATCATAAAAAAGTATGGATATTTAAAACCACCATAAATATAATCAAACATCTTAACAACATAAGATAGTCTGGAAAAACTCCAAGTTTTAATAAAAGAAATTACTACTTCCAGAGTAACATGAAAACTTTTAAAACATACTGCAGAAAAGAGTCAAGAAAATAAAATAACAAAAAGGAAAATAACAAAAAAGGAAAAAAACAAGATAAATAATCTTCCTAGATTTTATGATAAATAGATTCTAATGGAGGTAAGGAGATGTCTGGAGATTATTAATGATCCATTTCTTATAGTGATGATACTTTTTCTTGGTGCTTTTAAATTGTTAAACAACCAGATAACGTTAGTAAAAAATTATCCCTATCAATTTTTAACATCACATGATTCTGTAATATTGATTCATTTCAGTTGATGATAAAATAAACTATAATGATATAATAATGACCTATAAAAGTCCTTCCCAGAAGAAACAATTAATCGAGAAAAATTATTCATAGACGATATTGTATATAAATGAAGTATCTTGTAACAGTTTTAAATAAATTGGAACACTTTTCAAAGTATCATATAATAATTTTGTGTGACAAAATCAAAATGCAAATCTAGAAATTACAAAACTTGAAATACTTGATATTTAAATTAATAAATACGTTTATGCGATAAAATGAATTTCTTTTAAACTATATTAAACTGCACTGAGTTTGTGTTCTTGATATTAAAATAATTATTTAGTTTGAATATAGTCTATTCAGTTCGAGTGTCGTGTGAAATTTTAACCCTCAATTATCTTTAAAAAAATTCTGCATGTAGTACTATTTTGCATTCGGCGTTACAATGTAAAAAGATTTCATGTTTCCTTATAACTCAAAGACATTAGTGATGATACTTTTTCTTGGTGTCTTTTAAAATTGTTAAACAACCAGATAACGTTATTAAAAAATGATCCTTATCAATTTATACCATCACATGATTCTGTAACATTGATTCATTTCAATTGATGTTAAAATAAATTATAATGATATAATAATGACCTATAAAAGTCCTTCACAGAAGAAATAATTAATTGAGAAAAAATTATTCATAGACGATATTGCATATAAATGAGGTACCTTGTTAACAGTTTTAAATAAACTGGAACGCCTTTCAAATTATCATATAATAATATTGTGTAATGTTACACAATATTATTAGATGATAATTATTACATGATCAACAATGATCACAGTACTATTATATGATCAACAATGTAAATATGGAAGTAACAAAATTTGAAAAAAATTTGGTATTTAAATTAATAAATATGCTTAAACGATTAAATAAATTTATTTTAAATTATATTAAACTTCACTGAGTTTATGTTCTTAATATTAAAATAATTATTTGGTTTGAATATAGTCTACTCAGCTCGAGTGTCTTATGAAATTTTAACACTCAATTGTCTTAAAAAAAATTCTGCCTATAAAACTATTTTGGATTCGGCGTTAAAATGTAAAAAGATTTCATGTATACTTAGAACTCAAACAAAAATTGAATTTAAGGCATAATTTTTTAAAAATAAATCAATTCTGTTATATTGCACAGGAAATATATGAAATACATCTTTTAAAAATCAACTGAAAATTAATTTTTATATCATTATAAATCTTAATTAAATATTGAGAAATAGAATTAGTGAGCAATAATGTTAGTGAAGCTGATAATTGTTCATAAGAAGCAAACTCTGATAAGGTCAAACGTTAATAATTTTTCTAAACTTATTAATTGTTAACATGACTTTTAACGTCTAAGTTTTTAAATAAACAAAAATTGCCATTTTAAAGTACATGGTCAAAACTCTTACATAAAGTAATTAATATTGCTAATAATATTATTTATTTTTCATCCTTTTCTGGATAGTAGGAAAATAATTTGAAGTCACTTTAAGAATTAAAATGCTCTCTTGCGTTTAATAATCAGTTAAGACGAACATTTAAAAATTCATTTTTTATTCAAGCATTTAATTGCAATTTTCGAAAACAATTTTTATTTTTCCAAGAGCGTCAATTTGAAGAAAAGCTCCGAATATTTTTAATGCAGCATAGCAACTGAAAAATTAAATGCGAATTACAGTATCTAGGGAAAATATTGAGAAAGTATTTCATTTGATTTTTAAAAAATTGTTTCCATTTGGATTTCAATCTGAATTGTATGGAATTCTGAATGTTATTTTCACACACTCTAGTGATGAAGAAATTTAAAAAAAATGTATTTGACAATAACACAATATCTTTTCAAAAACAGCTGTTTTAAAAAGAATTTTTCGAAATTTAACTGAATTCATAGGAAAGACGTAAGAACATTTGATTTCTTATTGCATTTAAAAATATCTGATAAACTTTTCGTTATTTTAAATGTTATTAAAATTCATAGTTTGCGTAAAAGAGATTTAAAATCGCTGAATTACAACTTTATGCATAATGTTACATTTATAATAAAAAATGAAGTTTCTAAAATGTTCAGAAAAGGACATTTGATGCATAATTATTTTCTTCAAATATGTATGTATACATGTAATCCAAAAAGAATAAAATAAATAAACACAAAATTCCTCCTTTTCAAACATTTGTTTCTTCTTATAGTTAAATAATTTTAACGAAATTAAAAAGGTTTAATCACATAATAAATAAAATTTAAATTCTTTCTTTTTTTTAGATAATTATTCATTTGTTAATATTTTAGACACATTATGTTAAAGGGAAACTGAATTTACCCAATTTAAATAAATTATTTTTACTATTTGCATTTATTGTATTAAAATAGTATCATATAAAATAAAATTAATCCAATATTTTTACAATGAATTAAAAAATTCACATTAAATCTGTAATGAAATGCGTTTTATTTCTATCTTGTTTCCCTAGATTATTTCAACATTTTTTCTCTGTGATACTAATATTTTTTGTAAGATGCCTTAAGACACAATAACAAATATTTACATACTTATAATTTGTTTTAAAAATCCCGGGAACGAAACTATTAGCACATTTTATATTTTATGACTGAATAAAGTTAAGGGAAATTTGATGTAATGAAGTTAATTAAATAAATTAAATATTTTAAATGATTAAATACTTTTTCACGGACAAATACGCAAAGTTAAGATAATTTAAATTTAAAAAAAAATCACATATTATTTTGTATGAACAGAAAGATCTGTTAAGTAATATTTAGCATAAATATAATATATCAATAAATATAATATATCATATATAAAATTAAATAATTGTAAAATAAATTCTATCAATTTTCAATCTACATGAAGAGCAAAGATAATAAAAAGTCTTCCTCATTTATGCTTGTAAGCTAGCTTTAATTTCATGTTAGTTCTTTACCAACATCACTGAATGTTTAAAACGACTATTTATTTTATTATTATAGCCTTTGTTTTGTATACATCTTCTATTTCAGTGCATTTAATTTTAAACAAAATAAAATTCTAACAGTTTTTAATAGTTTCTATTTTTATAAGGTTCTAATTCTAACGCTATTTATATGTTTTTATAAAATTCTAACTATTTTTCTAACATTTTTTATTTATTTGAAGTCCAATTAAAAAATTTCAATGAGTAATAAAGGCTTAATTAAGCTTCTATTACTCATTGAAAGAATTTATATTGACAATTTTATAACATTTTTTGCAGTTTATACATGATATTAAAAATTAAATTGATAAACTTCAAATGCATTTTGACCACAATTTCTATTGTTACTAAGCTGTACATATAAAATCAAGTATTTATTTTTATTCTATATTTAATGAATTGTTTTGTAGTCTGGCTTATTCATTCAACTCCTTCTATTAGTTCAAACTCTCCCTATATATATCTTGTTCAAATTTTCAATCGTTAATAAAATACTTTTTATTCATCCACTCAAGTTCAAATACATTTTTTTGAACTTCTAGTGGATGACACTTGATGTTACTACAGTTTTTTCAAATATTAATTCATTAATTAAATTTAATTAATTAATTTTAGTTTTTTTTAGATTTAAGTTGCATGTATCTAATAATAGATGGCGTCAGATGTAAGAAGAAAATTTCAACTTTATTTGTAAAGGACTTTTCTGCAATATAATGAAAAAAAGTAGGAATTGACTTTAATTTTTTTTTTTTTATGTTACTTGTTTTTTTTTTGTATCATGCCTATTAAACTGTTATATTTTAATAAGTAAAACACTCTTAAGCATAAATTGTTTCATGATGATAAATTATCGGACAAGATAGTTTTTACGAAATATATATAATTAAATATATTAAGCATAGAAATAAAATGTACCTTAAATTATCTTACAATTAATGTATTTTAAACATTTGCCCTTTAAAAATATTCTTACCATATTTGAAAGCTTTCTGTTATTAATAAAATTTGGTATTCTAAAAATCTTTTATAAAGATTTAAATATAAATGCATATATTAGTGATTTTAGTGAAAATGACAGAGTTCATTTCATGATAAGGTTTCGTGTTGTTTTTTAAAAATTCTCTAAAAATATGATTTGAAATCTTTCACATCATAAAAGAACTTGCATTTATTATTATTCATGAATGACTAAGAAATACAGTTATCAATTATTTATAAAGAATTTTAAAGGCGAAACTTTATTATTAATACAGAAAAGAAAGTGAAAAGTGGAAATTCTTTGACTGCGGAATGTCAACGTTTAAAAAATTTAGCAATCACAATTAAAATAGCTATTTTAAAGATTCAGTTTGCAAAATCCTTCAGAAACATACCTAAATAATTCTAAAAACCGTTCTAAATATAAACTTTGACTGAATTTTACGCTTCATCTCTTAAAATAAATTTTATAGTCTTTAATATTTAAATTTTTTAGTTTATCGAAAGCAAATGTGACTGACTTTAGGAAAAAAATGGTAATTTTAGATTTACATCAACACAGTACATAAAACTATTTAATAAAACTATTAAATAAAAACGTGGCGAGTAAAGAAAACATTAGGTAGGATTCTATCTTTAATTTCGAATTTTCCAGAATCATGTTTATGATTAGTATGAATTTATTACAATAATTTTATAATAATTATAAAGGCATTAGAGTAAATTTCAATTTTTTTATTTCGTTCTTTTGAGTTTATGTATAAATAATTCATAAATCTCCAGAACTGAAATGCTGCATGTACAAACATTTAAAATCACAAATAATATGCATAAAATCAGCAGATTGAAATAAATTGTTTTCTTCTTAACTACTTTTTGAAGAAGAAATGCTTCTGTCAAATTTCTTTCGGAATTCTGTATAACATTTAAATCCTTAATTCTGTTCGACATAGTTAAGCAGTTCAAAACAGATTTTAAAAACACTCTAAAACATGAAAATAAACAACAAATGATCCTAAAATAATAATAAAAAATAGATGATAAATATTTCCAGGAAAAAATTCAAGGTTCAAGATTCGAATCTGTGTATGCAATGATCTTACTTGATATTACAGCATTTTATACTCTGGTTATCTCTGCACGTTACATTCTCGAATGAGTAATTAACACACTAAGTTGTTTTTCCTTTAAATATGTTAAAACTTAACCTTTAGTATATATATATATATATTTCAAATATAGAAATAAAAAAATGGTCGTTTTACTGCTTTCGTTGTTACTTGTTTTTTGGTTTTTATGTTGTGTTCTTTATATGTATAATTTTTGGGATCAGAATATCAATGATGTGCGTTGTATGGCTTTTACCAAATACATAAGCTATCAATAAAACGTCATATTTCGTCAAATTAACGACCATGAAAAAATATGAAGCCATAAAATATTTATGTTATGTTGCCCAAAAGCATCATTGACACTAGCTAATATTATTTTTTTAATCCCAAGTTATCGGCGAAAATCAATGATCTTTATTATGATCAGAGAATTTGACTACCACTTATTTCTGACAATTTTTTTTATCCTGGTGCTCATCATTCATTAATGTTTTCTTTTATGCTTCTAATTAAAAATATTCAGCAATTTATTTTATTATATGATTTCTATTTGTATGATAACTTATTAAAGTAAATAATTTTGCCACATTGAATTTAATTTGTCAAATAATTTGTCCATCCTTAAAATATTGCCACTACGATAGTTGCTTAAGATACCTTTATTCAGAAGTGCATAAACAAAAAGGCGTATACGAAGAGACATAAGATTTAAATGTATTGAGTTTCAAATCATAACATTAATTAAATATTACATTTATTGCTTATTTATTCTTTTTGAACTTTTTAATCAGTCTGAAAATAATTAATTTTGTAATAAGAAAACAAACTACATTTTATAAAAATAATGAAATTTAAAGTGTTTGAGAAATTAAATTTTGAAGCCGCTAATAAAATATAAGGAGCAAAAAAAGAAATTTTTTGAAAAATTCATTTACATTAAAAAAGAAAGCACTGTATTTAATTATTATTTTAATTTAATATTGCAGTAAAAAAGCTAAAAATATTATCAAAAATATAAGTTTTGCTTTAAATTACATATTATTTATCTCTTTTTACAGGTTTCTTTAAAGGAAACAAAACCAGCGTTTGTTCAAATTTTTTTTAAAGAAATTCTATAAATAACTTTTATTCTTTTATTAAACATCAAGCTAGTGTTGGTCGATAGAAAGCGAAATAAAAAAAAAATTATCAAGATTATTACGAACATGGAATCTAATTCATTTGTAGTAGTTATTTTTTAACAAGTCCTAGTATTCAGTAACGGATTAAAAATAATCTTCTAAATGTAAAAAAAAAAAAAAAAAAAAAAAAAAAGTATTTTTATACAATAAATGAATTCTTCGAATAAAATTCTGATAGTAAAAAGTAAGAAAGTACTTTTGTGTACAGTTTTCTTCCAATACGACTACATACGTTCATAAGAATGAGAGATATGATTACTTAAGTACCTTGCGATTTGATAGATTTCTTTCTACATTATATTAGAACAGTTACTTTTTCAGATTATAGAACAGTTCAATAATCTGCAAAAGTTTCAGGAAATACTTTATCATCTTATCAATTTCAAAAACAATATTGAAAATTTAAATGAATATAAGTTATATAAAATGAACAAACCGAAGTTATACTAATCATTAGCATTGTTTTCAGGGAATGAATTTTTTTTCATCTGGTAAAAATCAATGCCCTTTTTTTCCGTAATATGTTTATTAATAATAAAATATCTTATGATTGTATGTATATAATATGAAATAGAATAATATGAATATGTACTATTTAAAGATATGAAATAGAAATAATCAAAACTGTTTTTGAGCTTACTTATAATAACAAATTTGTAACAGTAACGGAAGTTGAACATTTATTCAGAGAAAATAATAAGTGCACGATAATATGATTAAATTAAATCAATTTTCTTAACATTAAGTGTTTTTAATAATGAGAAAAATGCATTAAAATATAAATAAAGCGGTTACAAGAAATAAAAATTTTTTACATTGCTTAGAGTACATTTGTTTCTATTGGAAGTATCAAATAATGAAAATTTTAAATTTATAGTATTGTTCTGTAGTATATTATTCATTCCGCTCTATTTTATGTTACTTTGTTCTGAGTCTGTTTATTATATTTTAATTAAGATATAATGCACCGTAAACTAGAAAGGAATAATTCCACAAATTAATATATATATATATATTGAACGATAATACATAACTTAAAAGTTTTCAAAAATCACGTAATTTCATTATTTTAAATTAAACACTTTAGCGTATCATCCGAATAACAAAGATATAACTAAAATAATCTAAGCAATAAAACTTTCAAGAGCAATAGTTATAGAAAAAAAAAAGTAGCCAAAGTCTGAATTTCTTTTTCACCAAAAAAATGAAGAAATTTCCAAACAAAACCTTCATAATATATAAATTCCCATAAAGTCAATTGAAATTTAATATTTTTGATATCAATCTAAGGGAGAATTCTGGACAACATTATTAATAATGTATAAATTTACATTGATTTTATGCTTAATCAATCCATATTTTACGTTATATTAAAATATATCATGTCTGCTGTCCTCCAGAAATTGCAAGAATCACCTATCGAACCATATGACTATCTAAATTTGACATCATAAAAAAATCAAATGTTAATATCATGAAATAAAAATGTTCATAAACATTAGAAAAAAAATTACATCGATACATCATTTGAAATGGATAAACTTCAGCTTCAAATTTAGGTACCTAATTATGTAATCAATCAATGGTAAGCTTACGAGACAAAATTCAGAAACAGAGACAAGGTATCATTAAGGACTATCATTCTTGTAGGCATCTCTCTTCCGAAGGCGATAATGAATCATTCTTATAGTTAGAACCACAGAAAGATTCCAGCAGCTCTAATCATGACAAAATAAATTTCTTGCCCTAATTCTCATCTCAGGACCAGAAACTTTGGCTAGAACACTAAAGAAAAATTTTACTTGAAGGAAAGAGATGTATTACCAAATGACGGATGAGAGTACTAGAAACTTTACCAGAAAACAACACTCCTTCTATGTTAATAAGGATAACTAAACTGGGTTGAGCATCTTCTTCATTGTGACCACTTTTCATTAAACCTCAGATTGAGTTTGCAACCTGAAGTACGTTAAAACTTGACGATCATTATTGTCTTAATGTCTTCCTGGCTTAAATCCTTTTTAAGTAGATGTTCATTGTTACTATTGTCAGTCGCTGAATGGAAGATGTTAGAAACTAGATTAAGGACAAATGATGTTTAGAAATTTCTAAAAAATTCCTGTATGTCAATCTAATGTGAGATATTTTAATCCCATTTCAAGTAAAGTGCACCACAAACTATTTCTATTGATGTCAGAGAATTATATAGAACTTAAAATTTGTTATATTTGCAAATATATAATTTTCGCTTTAACTCTGTATTAATTTTAGCTATTCATGTAATTCTTATCATTGAAATGCTTCAAAAATGAATTTTACAAGTTTCTTTGTTATTATTAGAATAAAATATAAGATATGGGAAACACTATGTTATATTTGTAAGGAACATGATATGATTGTATATTTGAATGATATTAACAATAATATATTTTCACTGAAATATATTTTAAAGATTATTTCTTGTTGTTAGATAAACAGTATGACCTTACCTTGAATCATAGTAAATATTAGATTTAAATTTATTAGAAGCTCATTACTTATAACGAAATGACGAAATTTGAAAAAAAGATTTCATATTAAAATGCTAAATATTACAAATCCTAAATTATTTCATTTGGATAAATCTCTCTTTGATTTTAGCTTAAATTTAAAAAAAAGAGCAATAATTATACAATGAATGTTAACTGAAATTTTTTATTGGAAATAATTTTTCCATCATATGTAAAATGAGTATGTTATGAAATTTAATCTTTAAAAATAGTACCTGTGATTATAAAATAATCTAAAAAGGAAGTTTAATGATTACACTACGTAATAATCACTTTAAATCTGAATTTGACTTAAAACATTCCATCATTTATTAAAACATGCTTATTTGTGAACATATAAAAGTTGTTTAATTGACTGCCTCATTACAACAGTTGAAATAAAGTTTTAATTTAATATAATTAAAGTTAAATTACCTTGATGCTCTTTGATGGTATTACATATTTTTGTGAAAATGTGAGTTGAGAAATGCTTGCAAATTTTCTTATTCCGTTTTTCTTCGACAATGTGATAAGTGAAAAGTGTAAGGAAGTTTATTTTCATAACCATTTACTGGAAATGTTACTTTATTTCATACTTTCAAAGTAAAATAAATGGCTATTTTAATAACACATAATTTTAATAAAAAAGTTAAACTAAAATAAAAACAAAACTTTTGAAGTTGTTTTTTAAATGTATATGTTTACAACATTTTTAAAAGTAATATATCTATTTAGAAGTTGTTTTTAGCCTATTCTCAGAATAAATATTTATGCTTTTTGTTTTAACGTGAAACATCATAACACAAGTAATTTTGATCCAAATGCTACAAAACTTGGTATAAATATTTTTCATAAATGCTTACAGGAAATAGACCTTGAAAATGATTCTAGCTATATAAATATTTTTTATTTTAATTGTTAAACTTAGAACTACATGCAAATTTTGAAAGAAGTTTGAGTCGACAACATTTAAACCAATACAAAATAATAAATAATAAAGATATAAATTTATCACAGGTTTATTCCCAGTAGAATGTTAGTACAAACAAATACAAACTTAGAAATTTAAAAAATATTGGTTTGATCTTGAGTTATTATGTTTTGTAACAGTATCAATTTTTGGCCATTTTTACCCTTATTTTAGTCTATAAAAATTTTAAAAAATTATAATTATTTTTTTTTATGTGAAATCCTAAGTTTTTACATATATTTAATTCAAAAATGTGAACAAAGTTATACTCAATAATACTCAGTACTCAATTAAAAAAATGAAAACTATTTATATTTTTTAAATCTAATTTAAAATCTACATTAATTGATTTCATTATAATTTAAATCCCAGTATTGGTTAATAAGAATAAATATTTTTTTCCATTCTTATTAACTAATGTCATAAAATAGAAGTATAATAGTTGCCAAATATTTTTGTTGGTATATTACAATATAGAGAAGTAACATAAATTTTCTCTGTCTTGTAGAATGCTAAATTATTTCTCTATTGATTCTATTTATTATAGTTATATTAACATGAATTTATATATCTTGTTGAAATTTTTCCTGTAGCAGTTTGCTGATCAGAGGTCATAGCTTTGCAAAGCTATCACCTTTGAAAACTCTTTTGACAATGATTCTTGCTTGTAAAAATTTGGTTAAAAGCTCGAAATTTTTAAGATAATGTCATCTGAAATATTAAAACTATTAAAATAGAAATGCATTAAAGAAACTGTCTTCTTGAATGTCATTCTTCTGAACTTTTACATTACCATATAATACAAGAACAAGAAAAGTTTTGGAAATAATGTTTTATCAAAATGAATAATTACTTGCCCAAAAGGCATAAGAGCTTAATTTTGACACTGACTGCTTGGAATCAAAATGAATTGCAAGATATTTTAAATTTTCATTTTATATCCCTCAAAATATAATATGAATCATTTATGATTGTTACTTCTTTTAAATTTTTCTGACACAACCAATATTAAAATTCATCTTAACTCCTCGTTCTTTTTCTATGTTTTTTAAATTTTAAATTTATAAAAAAAGAATTTCTTTTCAATCCAGGTTCACAATTTCAATTTAAAATATCCATGCTGTATTGCTGTCTTGGTATTTTGCAAAATATAAATGCTGCACTGTAAATAATTTGATTTAAATAATTATATTTTTTTATGTTGACAGCTTGGTTTTTAATATATATTAAACATGATAAAATAGCGTTAAGAACAGGGTTTGCAATAATAAATTATGTGTAATTTTAAATTTAACAAACTAGATAAATTTTAATTTTAAAATTAATGAAATGATGTAATATATAGATGAAATATAATTTAATTTATTTTCTTAATGTTATACTAATATTCATAGCAAAACTTTTTTAAATTAGTGGAGATAATATTTGTTTCAAATAATTATTAATTATACTTAATTACCTTTATTATGTTGTTCTGTTACACCAACATAATAAAGCTTTTCACTCCAGAAGGTATGTGGAAAACTACTTATTGTTCAACCAAAAGTACGTAAAGTTAAACCATCCCCTCTCTACATCTAATAAAATAAATTTATACTACATTAGTTTAACTAGCGTAACGCATTACTGAAGTGCAGGAATATGGAGAGAATATTAAAAAGTGTACCATCCTTTATAATGTTAAGAGCACCTTATTATATCACCTTGTGTTCCTCGGTCATGTGTGAGATAATAATTTGCACATTTTACAGACAAATATTGGATGCATAAGTAAAATGTTTCAATAATGAACAGCAATAAAAAGTGAGGAGAGGTATCGTCGTTCTAGGTAATGTGTACTATAATTTAATGTGTTTTAATATTGTGTGTAATAAACTGTATATGGAATGTAATGTAGTGTAGTAGAAATAAAAGATTAAATTATACCAACACAAACCTTAACATGGCTTGAATGCCATTATTATGTCGCGTATTACTCGAATATGATGCCACCCTTATGCAAGTGCCATATTTGCTCCATTCCTACTTAGTTCAAAATTGGCTTTTATCATCCAGAAGATATTAAACCGTTATTGGAATTCTTATTCAAAATCTAACAGGGAACAATTTTGGGAAAAATATTACTTTGCATCTATATCTGTTGATAATAACTCGTACAGTGACTGCAATTTATAGTGGCACAGATGTAATAATTCGTGTAGGATACGCCGAATCAATAACTCAGGCATTCCTCGTATCTTTTCAGCTTCACAAGAACTCTTAGTGGGACAATTTCACCATCATATCATTTACAACAGTTTTTTTCTGTTCATACGTTGTCCTTTATAAACCATGGTCGATTTTCCAAGTGGTCGGTTTCTTCGAACCGTTTGACAGGCATTTTATCCTAAAGTGGGACTTTTATTTTCAGAAGCAATGCTTTTTTTTGGGACGATAATATTTTTAAATTATGCATTCATGCATTTAAAAATGCATATAAATCCAGATATTTTATTGCATACCTGCTTTTAATACATTTTCTGGCAATCTAACTTGAAGAGTCATTTAAATATATAGAATTAACATAATTGATTAATTGATTTGTTGTTTTTTAAAAAAGTCATTTATCTGTATAAATTCTTTCAAGAATACACACTTTGTTCAAAATATTTTGCTCTTTTCAGAAATTTTAACCAGTTTGTAGTGCATTTTGTATCTATATATTTTTGTATATGATTTCATGGTGAATATTTATGTTTGTACTTTTCTCAAAATATTCTTTTTTATTACATTTTTCTTAATATTTTAAAATAAAATTCCAAGTAAAATAAGTTTTAGTTGGAGTATAAGCACATTCCAAAGCATATGAGAATAAAATATCGAAAGCAATTAGCAAATTTATTTCCATCTTAAATCTGCGAAACGATACACTTTGATGGAAATAAATTTATTCACCTAAAAGTAATTGAAGTATAGCTACAAGCATGACACGTATTTATATTTTGAGGAAATGCGTATATGACTACAAATTTCGAACAAAAACGAGATTTTTTTTAGAAATAATGGAAAAAAAAACATAATGAATCATAATTCAAGATGCAAAAAGATGTTGGAAATATTTAGTTTTGGTGAGAACCACATCGGTGGTAATCCAGCTTGGGTGCCAAAGTGAACCTTGAACCAATACATTATGTTACTGGGCATATCATGAGTTAATCATTTGTTATTCAGGATATTCTAAAAAAATGCATCAATCAATAAGCTAATTCAGTTGCATTTTAAGTTTACAGTAGTTGGCTTAATGTCGTGTTACAGAGCTGATTTTTTTGGTGTGAGGTTTGGATATTTGGAAAGCCTCTGAATGGCATTAAAATACTGAATGCAATTAGAAGAACTGTGAGATATGTGTCCTATTATCTTACTAGTGAGTGACAAGAGCGAGATTTGATGGCATAGATAGAACTATTTGCTGTAAATGTCGTCTCGTAGACGTAAACAATCAATCTGCCTAAAAGACAACAAAAAAGCTAAACTATCCAAACAGATTGCTTTTCAATGCTCCTTGGCTTCATATCAGCAGTTATGGACTAGCCATATCCGTCTCCATATACGTATGCAGCTGTTATCAGCATTAAGAAGTGGGTCTCATAGCTGGAGATCACTTTCTCTAATCAGGCATTATCTAGTTTGACTAAGTTAGCCAAACATTGTTTTTATTGATCTGTCGGTATGTTGACTACTGGAGACGTCGAATGGATTATATAGATAGATGTTTTGTCTTCGCCATCCTTATATCTTCAAGATGTCGCTAATTTATTGACCTAAGAAAACGCGATGGTCATATGTACTTCTCCTCATTTACTGTTGTTCAGGTCATGCAGAATCGCGATGCATTACTTCGATCGCGACAAAAACTGGAGTATAAATCGCTTCTCTCAGGCTAAGTTTTTTTAATCTCTGTCTTGTTATAAAAACTGTTCATAATATAGTCAGAAGCGTCTGGCAGCCTTCTTTATAATTTCGTACACCCAAACTCAAAAACTGTTTTGAATAGACAGTGAACATAATTAATGATATTTTTATTTTTTTATTTCATTCACTTTGTCACAAGTATCATTTCATCACTTGCGTTAGCATTTTAATAATTCACTTAGCTGTTCAAACCAAATTCGTAAGTTCATGACAGTGAGTTAATTTTTTCGGGGTACCTATATTTATTGTTAACAGAATGTATAAAACTGCATTTTAGTAAATTTGATTTTCTTCTTAAATTTGCTATTTAAATGCACCATATACATGACTATATTTACTTGAATTCGGTTGGTTTCGTGTAAGAAAATAATTTTGGTTTAATAATTGAAATAAATAAAATATAATATTGAAGGCTAATTATATATCTTTAAAAGCTGTTTTTAATTGTGACTGTTATAGATCAGTAATGGAGAAACAATGTTATAAAAAAGGTAAAAACAATGTGAAAAAAATCTGGCTTTTTTTTAATGATAGGTACATAAAAATAGAAAATATATTTAACATCAAACTAATTCTTATCCAGGCTGTTCTGGATACCCATTACATAATTTAATATTCCATTTTTATATTATGCACTTCTATGGGATTAGTACGCTAGCAGTTGTTTAAAAAATAACAACAAAAAAAACGAATACTTCATGATACAGTACTTTACAAAAATACGAATCGTTTTTGTGTGATACACGTAACCTTTCAAATATTCTTGAAAGCTGACACAATAACACCTACACACGTCTAAATGAATTTACAAAAACACCTTCTTCTGAGCTTACTAGAAAGCAATAATATATCCCTCGAAGGCAAACAAGACCTCTTACACAAACATGTTAATGTTCAGGACTTGACATTTGATTTAAATTGTTTGGGTATAATATGTTCTGCAATAGTTCTTCCTTTATCAGTTACAAAATTAAAGAATTAAATGACTATCTGTCGCTAAGCATTCCTGGAAGGGGAGATTCACACATTATTAAAAAAACATAAATTATGTTTTTTAATCCCTTTTTAAGTATACAGATTCAACTAAAAAGCTAGTATTAAAATAGATTACTAAAAAGGTTCACAGTAACACTTTTTTATTGAAATTTCTCTCAAAGATTAAGTACCTAAAATAAATATTAAAGACATACGAATAATTTTATAATATTCGTGGTGTAAAGCTGAAATGTATTCAGTGTTTTTTGTTAGAATTATAAAAAAAAATGTTAGTGAAAATTATTCAAAAATAGAAATTTTTAGGAATACAAATATGTTATGATAAAATAAGTGTAACTTTTAGTAAATAACATACGATAGCTTATAAGAATGATTAAAAAATTAGAGAAATAATACTTGATAATAAAGAAAATGGTAAAAAAAATTGTATGTGCGTTTTTTAAATACTTTGTAAGCTCGCTTGCGCAACATTTGTAGTATGAATATTTTTATTAAGTTTATTTTACCGAAATAAAAGGATTGCGAAACTATGAGAAGTTAACAATTAAAATATAATTATGATAATCATTTAGATATTATTGTAAACTTAATTTGATGCAAAACTCATAAATTTTTTTTAAATCGTTTATTATCTTAGTGTAATCAAATGACTATCTTTTATAATATTTTAATGTATATTTTTAACAGCGAAAATTTACATCTTTAATATACACTTAATAAAAAAATGACACTGTGATTGTACATTTTATTGTCACTTTTTATCTATTCTAAGACTTAAAAGTTGAAACAGAGTATATTTATTGATTTCTCTAAAATTTTGCGGATATGTTTCTAATATGCTTTTGCAACTATTCCGTGCTAGTCAGAAGAAAAAAAGCGGAATTAAAAATACCACTGAAAATTTACATAATTTTCATCTAATTTTGCATATTTATAGCTCAAAATGGATTAGGAATATGTATTATGATTAATCTGAAATTCTGTAAGATGTATATCTGAAACCAATCCGCACTTTTTCGCACTATCAGGAAACGAATATCGAAAATATATTTATGCTTCGTCTTATTATACATGCATAAGGAAAAATAACTTTGGCAATAATAAAAAATGTTAATGTATAGCTATTTATTAGTTATGATATCCTATTTGCCAGAAATATTTTTTCAGCCAATTGCGTTGAAGGCTAAGCCAATCCATTCGTATATTCCTTTACTCCTCTCCCATGGAAGACATGTGGAATATTTTGAAAGGTTCATGTTTGGTATCATATATACTTAACATATTGCAAAATGTTAAAAAAATATAGCGATGAATAAAAACTGATATATTTCTTAAAATGTTCGCGTAGTTGTTGGTTTTTCTCTTTCTTTTATTACTATTTGATCTATTAAACATTAAAAAATTTTTTTGTTTTTCGTTACAAATTTATATAGTATTACACAAAACTCCTTTTATTTTAATACTAAAGTTTTATATTAATAGTTTTTTTTTACAGAAACAACAAGGAAACTTATTTAAAGTTAATTTAAAAGAATTAAAAGTAAAATGAAACATGTCTATACTTGTAAATTATCGACAATTATTAGTATTTTTTTTTTGAGTAGAAATAAAACATTTACACATAAAAAACATCAACATCTTACAAAAGAATATTTTTTTGATGGTTTAGAAAATTCATGATATTTAAATGAATATTAAAAACTCACATTATATATTGCTCACTTTTTTAATTCTACTCAAACTAATTTGAAGATTTTCAAAATGGCTAGGTATTTATTTTTAAAATATTGTAATGGATACGGATAATTTTCTAAATATAGAAAGAAATAAAAAAAATAAAATTTAAAATTTTTATTTAAAAACTTATATATAAAGTATTTTTACGGATAATTTTCTAAGAATAGATCATTTTCCACAACCTGGCAAACAAATAATATGTTTGGAAAGGTAATCGAGTCTTTTTGCAAAAAGAAAAAAAAAATTTTTTGATAAAAAGTAAATGTATCTAATAATTTGCACACTCAGTGTACTTCTAAAAAGTGACATGTATAGATTACATAGAATAATTCAAATTATTATTTCTCGAATCAGATGAAAACAAATATTTTTAATTTGCAAAATGTTTTGTTCGGTGAATATAATTGAATTATTCTATAGTTTATCGTGAGGTCTGGAAATTTTTGCTTTCAAAGAAAACAACGAATCACTTTTGACTGGATGTCGATCAGAAAAATTGCGCCTTCCTTAGAAATTCTAAGATATTTTATAACTTTTCCAATCTAATATTGCGGTAATGGTATAAGGCCTTTCCTTATTATATTTTTAACCATTCCTCCCTTCAGATGGTTTACATTACTTTTTTAAGACGGAATAATGTCTAGACATTTTTTATTGGTAGGTAATATGATTCTAGCTGCAATCATGTAATTTTATATCTTTGTAGCAATGAATACAGCTTTTACTTATGACTTTTAAGAACATTTAGCTTAAATATTACCTTAAGTGAAAATTACACTAAATTTAAATGCTCTGAAAATTATACGATAATTTTACCAACATTTTTAATACCAAATTTTTTCCACATCCGATTAAAATTTTTTCACAAAAACAAATTTGTATGCAAATTTCAATTAATTAAAGAAAAACGAATGATTTTTAAAAATGTGATTAACCTAATTGCTACTCAATATTTCTGAATAATACAATAAAATACTTTCGCACAGTATAGATAGATATTTTCAGATAGTCTACATTACTTTTGTAAAGACGGAATATTGTCTAGACATTTTTTATTGGTAGGTAATGTGATTCTAGCTGCATTCATGTAATTTTATATCTTTGTAGTAATGAATACAATTTTTTCTTGCCTTTTAAGAAAATTTAGCTAAAATTTTACCTTAAAGTGAAAATTACCCTAAATTTAAATGTTCCGAATATTATACGATAATATTACGAAAATAATTAATACCAAATTTTTTCTACATCCGCTTAAATATTTTTTCCCAAAAAAAAGGTGTAAATAAATTTAAGTTAATTAAAGAAAAACGAATGATTTTTACAAATGCCATTAACCTAATTGCTACCCAATATTTCTGAATAATACAATAAAATACTTTCGCACAATATACTTGTGAAAGTGTATATTATTTATTGTTTACCCATAACTACATAAAATATTATTAAATGTATTGCTAAATCAAATTCTAAATAAATGAATAGTTAAATAAAGGAATCAAAATTAAAAAAAGCTTAATAAATAATTTTTCTAAAGTTTTAAAATATTTCATTAAATATTTAGTTCCTGAGACACAAATATTCTCAATCCAAGAAGCACAAATAAACGACAAATTAAACCGAGATCATTAGAAAGAACCATTTCTTTTCACGAGATGCAATTAATTAACAACAGCAACGATCCATCGAGTCTTGTACGATATTTACTTTACTTATCGAAGCAGATTATTTAGTTGTCTTTTTCGACTGTTGCTTACATTATGTGTCACGCGAAAGAATAAAAATACTTTACTTAAGCCCTCTGAGGTGAGAATTATCTCCCTTTAATAATTTAAAACTATTAATAATTTGTGCGAGGCTGAAGCAATATTTCTTAATTTAAACAATATCGACCCATTTTTCATCGATCTTTTAAATCATGTATCTCTTTTATTCAGGAAAAATTCATATAATTACCAAGTTCAGTCATTTATCAATTAGTTCCAAGACATTAATCGCCGTTCTCTTCTACTTCTTGTTATTAGTCATTCAGCGAATTATTACTCACAGATGCATCGAACTTTTCATTTTTCATTAAGTTTCGTATTTTTAGTGAACGGATTAAATTGTCGGAAGCTTTCGCCTAGATGCAATAACAGTTTTATTGAATGATTGAAATTAGAACGTTTCCGCTTTTTGGTTAAACTGAATTAAATTTTGTTTTAGAACCATCATTAAGGGGAGGGGCACGTAAATTATTTTAGAACCATCTTATGTTTTTCTGCTTATTATTTTATTTTTATTACAAAAAAAAAGTAATAATATATACATAAAATAAGCTAACACCACGTGAGTCCGAAGTTAGAATAGGCCAACAGCAGCCCATGCATGTCGTAAAAGGTGACTAAAGCAAAATTACTACTAAAGTTAATTACTAAAAGTACCCAGTGCCCTGTTGTATAATCGGGTGGGGTAAAGTCAGACTTCTCCCTTTGGGTGCCCCATGTCTTCGTCCCGCAAGGACAAGGATAAAAAGAAGCTGTATTTTTTACCCTTTATCGTGACCACGGGTTCATGGACTTGGTCTAGATGCTGCTGTCGACCAAGTGGGATAATAAACAACAACAGCAAACACCAGGAATTGTATTATACTATTAAAGTTGTGGTATTTTTTATAATTCTAGAAATAGGTACCCAGTGCCTTGATGTATAACCGGTTGGGATAAAGTCAAACTTCTGTCTTTGGGGGCTCCATGTCTTTATGCCGCAAGGTCAAGGAAAAAAAAGCTGTATTTTTACCCTTTATAATGACCATGGGTTCATGGACTTGGTCTAGATGTTGTTGTCGACCAAATGGGATAAAAAACAACAACAGCAAACACCAGGAATTGTATTATATTATTAAAGATGTGGGAGTTTTTATAATTATAGAAATTTTAAATTTACATAATTAAGTATTGTTATTATATTTAATAAATATAGTAATCATTTGTTGTCCATGCGGGTATTTCACATTGCCCCATTTTCTTAAACTGTATTCGAAAGCATTTCATTTGATAAAATAGAAAAATTAATTCAATTAAATTTCATGTAGAAATGCATCAATTAAGGGGAAAATAAAATAATAGTGTCTATATTTTTTTAAAAAATAGTTTTTCTTTAGTCTAATAGTCTCTCGTTTTAAAAGTGTCTGTTATTATTTTTTTTATAAAATAGAATAATAGTTTTTCTAGTTATTATTTTATTTTTATTATAAAACATACATACTAATACATTCACAAAATAAGCAAACACCAGGAATTGTATTAAAGTTAAGGTAGTTTTTATAATTCTAGAAATTTTAAATTTGTATAATTAAATATTGTTATTATACTTAGTAAATACGATATTCATTTGTTGTCCATGAAGGTATTTCCTATTCTTACACTATATTCAAAAACATTTCATTTGATGAAATAGAAAAATTAATTCAATTAAATTTCACGTAGAAAAACATTAAGTAAAGGGAGATTTGAATGAATAATAATAGTTTGTACCTAGTATTCAAAACGATTGATGTATAAAATAAAGAATTTTTTACGCATTAAAAGCTTTTTTCTCTGCGTTTTTCTTATTGTGCAATTTTAAAACTATTTCTTTTCTTTCGTTTTTATCTCAGTCCTTTTGGTAAAAGAATCCTGAATCCTCCCCCGCACACTGTGATTTTACTCTGTATTACATTTATTATTAACCATAGTAATGAAATGCAAAAGAATGTCTTTAAAGTCAATATTTTTCTTTAGCAGAGAATAAATATTTTGTCTCGCTCGAGAGATTTCAGGTCATGTCCTTAGGACATTGGGATTCACGGAAGTTCTTAAAACTCGGAAGACATCACTTCACATTTTTTTTTTCTTCATATTATTATTTTAATTTTTTATTGTGGTGCATCCGTTTGACAAATATATAATTGTTTCATATTGTATTCGTTCGGAAGACCTTTTAGGGGGTAACTGCCTTGCATTTGCATGCATATGTGTGGAAAAACACCCGGAAAACTCCTAATAGGCAACCATACTATTGATGCAAAATGCTTATACGTGTTATCAAAATCGCTATCAAGTCTCCTCATTTTTAATAACAAAAGCTAGCAGAGGATTTGAACCTGAGTTAATTGGTATTTGGGGAAAAAAATTCATAAAATATGTGGGGTTTTTTTTACCCATGAAATTATGGGTATTGTTTTGGGGAGATGGGATCCGTGGGTTCCTGGACAACTTTCAATGTTTCTTATTGGCGTATTTCTTTTTAAATTTCTTTCACGAGCTAATATTCATGTAACTAAATCATTCAATAATGTAGAATTTCCATTTTATTTTTTTGAGCAATTATTAGATAATTTTATGGATAACCTGTATATTGGTCGAGCCGATTATTATTATTATTATTATTTTTAGGATTTTATTTTAATTATAATTTGGAAATTAATTAATGAATATATAAATATATTCAATAATAATATACATATAATACACACTGTTTAATAAGAAAATAATTGTATAGTTAATAATTTCATAAAAATATAAATTTGATATCGAAAAATTCTTCAATTATGAAACATGAGCAATTATTAAATAATTTTATGGGTAACCTGTATGTCGGCTCAGTCGATTATTATTATTACTTTTAGCATTTTATTTTAAATATAATTTGAAAATTAATTAATGAATAAATAAATAAATTCAATAATAATATATAATAAACGCAGTTTAATAGGAAAATCATTTTATAGTTAATAATTTCATAAAAATATAAATTTGATATCGAAAAATACTTCAGTTGGAAAACAGGAAACTTTATCTTGTTTGTCCAATGTCTTAACTGACACAGTAAGAAGAAAATAAAAGAACTATTTAGTTTCTACCAAAAAGAACGTTTGCGACTTAACAATGGAAAAACGAATTCTTGAAACCTGAGTTAGACAGTTTGATCAAAATTTATTTTTGGCTTATTTTGATTACTGGAATGAAATGATTTATATTGTTCAATAATTTTCTAAGAAACTAAATTGTCTAGAAACAAATTCACAAACATTTGTAAATATAGCAAACAGAAAGAAAACGAAAGAAAGTAATTCAATATTTGCAAGTATAATCTGAAAAAAATATTGATTATCTGTAAAAAAGGAACGAAACATTAATGCATTTAACATGAATGACTTTTATTATTTTTTTATTTTTATTTTTAAAGTATCATATAACGTCAAATTTTTTAAACTTCTTAAAATCTGCTATGGACCAACACAAAGACTGTGCAGCAAGCTTAGATATTTTATAATTAGTAATTAATATATTTCAAATAGATAAAGTATTTTGATTATTGCCTTATATATATATATATTAAAAAATGCATTCCTGATGTATATATTTTTATATATTATAAAAAATTATATTTAAAAATTCTAAAAAATAAAAAAATCACTCTAAGTATAAAGAATTAATTTTTCTTTATCTTGCAACTTTGAAGTTTAATATATGACATTAGTTAAAATATGCATGTTAGGTATTAAATTTAATTCATGATTTTTTTAACGGATTGCATAACTAGTATTATTATTATATAATCAGATTGACGATTATTTGACGTCAAACAACTGTCATTAGGGTTTTATTTTTAGTATGTGTCATTTTATTAAAACATGAACAACATTGCTTTTTTAGCTTGGAACATGTTGAATATTATACAGAAAAAAGAGTATTTGCGAAAAGTTTTACTTTGTTGTTTTAATCGAAGTAAAAATGCAGTTGAAGTGCATGGAATTCTCGTGAAAGCGTACATGTAACATGTATCAGCTAAAGGAACTCGTAAAAAATGATTTAAACGATTCAAAGTTGGTGCTTTTTGATACAGAAAACTAAGACGACCCTGCTCAGTCCCAAAAAAATCACATGTTAAAACCTAAAATACATTACTGGAGAACATTATCGACGGCAATTGATGCATTTAAGCCGAGCATTGGATGAAAAACGTCCATAGTATAAGGAAAGACACGACAAAGTCATTTTTCAACAAGAAATTGCTTGGCTAAATGTTGAGAAGCAAGTTAAAAACTATTTGGAAACGTTTGAATGAAAAATACTATTTCACCCGTCATATTTTCCAGACACTGATTCTTCAGATTACCACTTGTTATGATTGATAACTCATAGCCTGTCAGTACGTTCATTCTTATGAAGAAATCAAAAATTGGCTTGATTTGTGAATTTCCTTGAAAGACGAGTCTTTTTTTTCAACGAGCAATTAATCTTTTACCAGAGAGATTGGTAAAAGAAGTATATATTGATGGTAAATACTAAAATTAATTTTTAAGGGAATTAACGCCTTATTTGAAGAAAAAATACCTTATGAATTAACTTTAATATCTAATATATATATATATACATTAGATATTAAAGCATCAACGTTTAACGTTTCGCCAACATTTCTCTCGGTATGGCAGCTACTTAACGTTAAATGACGAGTTTTACTTACACATAGAAAGAATTCATACATCGAAAGATCAGGTGACCAGGATGGTCAAACTATACCTCGTCGTATGGAAATTAAACTTTTAGGCCCCATCAATTACATAGAATGAACAGATATTTGATAATCTAAACATTCATAAGACAAACAAATAACAACAAATTAAAAAAAAAATGAACAGTGGTAAACGTGTCATTATGGCTGCCATAGCCGCCTTGAATTTGACATTTTTTGTACCATCAAATCTCCAGTTGACTTTTGTGTAGCATCTAGAACCATTAGAAATATATATATAAAAACTTAAAAATATTAATTCCTAATTATACTAAATTTGACAAAAAATCCAGATTAAAGGATTGTTGAAATTTTCTTCATGTGACATAACAAAAAACTAACTGAAAATTAGCCTTTATGGAAGAAATCCATGTTAACTTTGTATGCTTTAAACTATAACCAGAATGATCTATGATCTTCCAAACATGTACAAGATAGTGGATCAGTTATAATTTGAACGATTTCTATTGAAAAAGGGGGAAATAAATTAGTTTTTACTAAATCTAAAATGATCTTTGTGAATTACTGGAATATAGTTAACAACACTTTTAATTTTATAAAAATCGGATTAAATTATGATATTTAATTTATTGCAGGATGATATCTCTAAATTACCATCAAAATAAGTTAATAAATGATTATAACATCACCACGAAAGCTTGATTTAAATCTGATTTAAAATTTGTACAGGACATCAATTCGATAGATTTATGAAATATAAAGAAGTATTACAATTCAATTTTAGAACTGAAAATAGAATTTTTCGTATTATATACGACTGTGAAATTGCACAGATGATTGAAATAGAACAATTTTTCTTTTAAAAGACTGAATAAAAAATAAAAAATATATAAATAATGTTTTATAAGTGGAAAGAAATCCAGACCTTAAGTCCAGTAAGCGTATAAATGCTGAATGTTATTCATGATGCTTATCGTAGAAGATAGTTTACCGAATGCTATTGTGGATCACGCAGGCCTGCTGTTGCAAAGCATGTTTTCAAAATGCGAAAGATGATACTGGAAAAAAAATGGTTCGACAGGGACAAACACTACAGCAATAATTGAAAAACTGTACATAAATCCAAAAATGATTTATACGTTGTCAAATGATTCGATGGAAAAACATAGCTGTGCTGAGAATAGCAACGGAAGTAGGTTTGCATTATTTGGAATGAAGGTATACAATTTTTCTTCTGAAGAATACTTCCGTGATACAATTTAAATAAAAATGATAAATTTATATTGATAGATTTATTCTGTTTTCACAATTCATACCGATGAAATAAAATTTCATTTCCATGAAAAAGTGCTATTAATTCATTTTTTTTCCGTGGTACAAATAATCGGAAGTAATTATTATATTCTATTAGTTCTAACTGTAAACTGTAATTACTATTAGATTCTGTATTAAATTACATATTCGTCGTCATTAGTTTTTAAAAATTGACGTCGTAATATTGTACGAATTTCTCAAATGATATATTGGCTGCCATAATTTTCAGATTCACTGAATTATAGTGGAAAAAAATGGAAAACTAGAGAAATTATAAAAAAAAAATTTATACGCAAAAATACTAAAATTTCATTGATTCTTATGATCGAAAATTTATTTTTACCTATTTATATTATTCGCTTGTTATTTCACTTATTTATATCAGTTTGACATATCGAAAACATTTTTCATTAAACTAATGTGATGTATAAGCTGCCGTTTTTATTTATTATAAAATATCCATGTAGGAAAATAAATTGTTCTTTTAAATCTCTCTCATGTGTTCTAAAATTTTTTCCACCACTGTTAATAATTTAAATTTAATAATTAATAATTTTATCTATATTTATATTATATATGATTTTAAAATCGTAAAACCAAGATAAAAGTAATAAAACTAAATTATATTATTTTTACCATCTTAATTAAAATTTATATTTTAAATTTTAATATAAATAAAATACTTAAAAAACGATAATGGATTTAATTGTTTTTATAGAACAAAGTAACATTGCATGTCTTGTTTTATATTATTGCGATATTTAAAAATATTGTATTGTCATTTTAAAGGGATTTAATTAAGCAAAATATGTCGTAAATTTTGAAACAAAAAAATATTTATTCTTTATACAGAAAAAGAAAATTAATTAATAATAACTAGCATGAAAAATAGTTAGCTTAACATCAATGAATACAATACTAAATAAGAAAAATAAAAATGTTACTCAGAATTGAAGAAATGTATCAAAACATTTTAACTTTTAAGTTCAGAAAATATGTTCTGGAAAAATATAATGGAAAAAATGGAATTTCCAAGAAGACTAATCCAACTTTTTGCAATACTTGGAAGAAAGCTGTTGAACAAATAGTAACGATTTTTGTTAAATCCATAACAAAGAATTTTTTGTAAGAGTACCCTTTGCCTCTACCATGTGATCATATGACAATAGGAAAAGCTAAGCTTAAATTTTCAATATGAGCGTTCATATTAAACCGAACAACATGAAGTAAAAATATATATTTTACTAAACACTTGTATAAAAGTTTCTAGTAATTCCTAAATTTTCCTTTCCTTAAACTATAATTCATTGCAAATTTTCCTCTTAATTTCAATTCAAATATTTAAAATAACACATTCTTTCAATTGAAGGGATATAAATTACAAGGCTTCATTAGAATTATGAAAAAATTCCGCCAAAAAAGCGTTAAACTGTTCTGATCTGAGAAATAATAAGTGTAATAGATACTCCAAGAAAGCAAAAGATGAAAAGCATAGAAAAATTTCTTTTTCAGAGCAGACAGATAAGAGAAGAATAATATAGCAGTAAATGAAAAAAATTAGATTAAATGGTAAAATATTCTTCTAATCATTTAAAATATTGCTGGCGTACAAAGAACCTCAAAAGGTTTTAAGTTATTATAGAATTTATGAGCAATAAAGTAGGCATTGCTGATAGTAAAGTTATTATCTTAAGCATTGATTTACCAAGATTTACTGCTTAGCAGTGTTTTTTGTGGTTGGATTTATGCGAATATAATTTTTATATTATTTGAAATGAAGGTTTCTCAAGATGATTATTATCATTTCGATTATGTAATTATCCTTTATGTAATCATACAAGTTAATTATGCGATTTATTTTAATGTATTAGTGCATGAATAAATGTTTCAAGTTTTCAAGAACATGAGTTAGTGTATACTTAAAATGCTATTGAAAAAAATGGACTTTATTGCATACTTAAGGACACTGATACATAATATTCTTTCAAAGTTTGTAAATTTCTTATGCACCTGAAAAATAGGGGATACTTTGCTGATATTGTCAATGTATCATTTATTATGCATGTACGTTTCATATTGGAAGAAGAAATTGTTGAGAAACTTGAATTTTAGAAATGTAAACAAAAATGCTACGCCCCTTTTGAATGATGCCCTTTTTAAAGGGAAGCGATTATACTGAATTGTTTACATTTTTTTCTGAATTTTTTAAATATTCCATTCCCTGCTTACACATATAGTTAACTGAGACTTTTCCTGATTAGATAGCATTCGGTGTATGTTTATTTTAATGTCAAGTTTTTTTTTCATTATATAATCATTTCACTATGAATTGCGATTCTTTTTAAAAGTTTATACTTAAATTATAATTTTAAAAAAAAATTCTGTTTTTTTTTTAAACAATACACGTGTAAAAGCATTTTGGAAAATATAAATGTTTTTTAAGTATAGTAACAAAAAAGGATACAATAAATGACATTTAGAGCAATTAGAAAAGTGTTTTAGAGTAGAAGAGTAAAAGTTGCATGATCTTTTCAAGTAATTATTTTTGTCAAAATGATGGTACAAATATAATTTTGGAACTCAGTATTATTTCTGCTAAAAGATATTCTATATGAAAATATTGCAAAAAAATCATTATGTAGTGTTTCAGGAAGACTCGTGAATTTGTAGAGGACTCTTTACAAGTTTAACCTTACTTTTCACATCTTGTGAACTGACCACTATTTCGATATGTATATATATATTATCAGATTGCTCTTTGGAATGAGTTGTATAGGTAATGGCACCAATATGGCTAAGTTCTTTTGTTTTCAAATGAATTTATACCTCCATTAGCAAATCTTGGACATTATGACAATGCGACATGCTTCTTCGTAGTCAGTTAAATTTTAAACTGAATAGAAAATATTTTTTTGAATTTATAAGTTGTTTTTAAATAATTGTTATGCTCACCTGTAGTGATATATATTTATAATAAGTCTGTAATTTTTCCAACTTCCCCTTACGAAAATTTTACAAAAAAATGTACTTAAATTCAATATATCTTATATAATCAAAAATTTGAGTGATGAATTTAAACTACTTTTGCACAATTATGTATGAGTATAAATATTATTTGATATTTAAATTAGTAAATAATTTTGATTATAATAAAACGGTGAAATATAATTTCTATTGCTTTTCATTTAAAATTAGCAGCAGTATTTAAGTTTTGCTCAAAATAAACATCGTTTTAGTTGTCCTGGACTTCTCAGTGCACTTGAGTAACTTTTTTTTTTATAATTTTTCTTTAATTTCGGTATGAAAAGATATATAGTTACAGAGTTTAATACATTAATTACTAATTCGTAAGTTCCATTTCTGCCTTACTACTTTCACATATTCACCAAAATCGGCTTGGTCGATAATGTACTTAAAGATTATCGATTTCAAGCCAAATCAAAAGTTATCGTGTTTACGCGGGGCTTCGAATGACACATTTGTTCTCTTCAAGCGTAGAAGGAGATTGGAAGAGAGTATAAAAATGTCTGCTAATCATCCCCGAGTGTGTACGTTCCAAGTTCGGTGAAACGATGTGCATGTTGTGTAGACCTTCCCCATGCATTTTGTTTATAATAAATATTTCACTATATTTATTTAAAATTACTATGCTTTTGATAAAATGTTCTTGAGTATTTATAGATTATTCGCCATGATAATTTCGATACAATGTTTTAAGTAACTTTTTTAAAACATTATTGGTCTAATTTCAAAATTTTCGAACTATTGTAATTTATCATCACAAAAGAAAACCAGTTTGGGAAAAAATTACTGTATCTGCAAATTACTTTTCTCTTTGAATTAATTTATAAAAAAGTTTTCATAATTACAAGTCAAAGCTTTAAAAATTGAAGCTTTGACATCATTGAATTAAGAAACGTTATATATCAGGAAAAATAATACAGAAATGTAGAAAAATTAACTTATAAAATAAGATAAAAGTGAAGGGAATATTTTAAGCTTTCTATTATTTTATGTATAAGACTAAATTTAATAAGAAATAAGTGAACTAGATAAATAGTAGCCATTATCTTATAGTATGCTTTTCTATTAATACTTTTCAAATTTTATGGGGTTTTTTTTATAAATAAAATGTTAACTAAACTCATCTGCTCTTTTTGAATTTAGAACATGTTTTTGATAGTATTTTATTTTTCAAGATTTTCAATTTAGCAATTTCTGCGAAGATAAAAACACAATTTTTTTAAAAAATATTCCTTTTAATCATTAAATGAATGTTTTAAGTTAAATATTGCAGTTAATTTCAGCATTCATTGCTAAAATAACCAAATTGTTACAATTATTACAAACTTCTGTAACTATTTTATTTATTTCCATTATAAATGTCCGTTTACCGTAAAAAATCACTCCAAAAAGATCAGTAAATGCTTTAATAAAATAGATTCTCTGCCGTAGAAAGCATATAATTCATTGTAGTGTTTTTTCTTTCCAAAAAAATCTAGAGTGGGGTTTTTTGTAACTTTCAGGCTTTTTTTATTTGCTCCAACCCATCCAATTGCTATCAATCGATCTAAGCTGAGTCCGTGTAGGAAAGAAAATCGGATAATGCTTTTTCGACATTTTTGGTCGTCCCAAATGTTGATTCAACTCATAAATGAAGCTTAGCTGCTTAATAATAACCGGTATGAGTTTTTTTTTAAATAAATAGCTCGAAAATATATCTGAAACACCCAGAAGTAATATTTAGTTCTTTTCTTAAGTGTTTTCCCAAAGGTAATAAAAGTACTTCTTTGTTTCAAACTATTGCAGTTTCTTGGAATCGACTTTTTTTTCTTCGTAAAATCTTCATTTTCTTTCAGATCCTTCTAACTAAAATACTGCGAAAAAGTCGGTCATTTGCTTGTGGATTTAAATAAACAAATGCAAAAAAGGTGAAGTTTTCCATTGTTTTATCTAAAACACTAAACTTATTAAGAAAGTAGTAAATAGAAAATGAAGTAAGTAAAATGTAGTAGAGATTATTTATTACATTTTTTTCTAACCAAATCTTTCAGGCTTTTTACTTCTTACAAATAAAAATATTAAATAAATTCAGCAGTAGAATTAAACTACATTTATTCAGTTTAATTTTTAATCTAGTAAATTAGAGCAATGAGAATAATAGTATTATAAGGAGAATAGTATTATTTTCATTTTCTAATAATGATAATAGTATTATTTTCATTGCTCTAATAATGAGAATAGTATTATTTTAGTCCGTTACCCCATGTTTATGTCGAAGACAGACACAATATGCCCTTTGGCCAGAATTCTTTCATTTGGGGCCGAGAAAGAAAGGAACGTGTGAACCCAAAGAACTCACTGGGTTGTTGATTGCTTTCTCATAATTATGTTGGCAAAAAGAATGCGCAATAATCCCTACACCCAGTCGTGTACAATGGGTAGCGCTGAATCACCAACGTAGCTGCCATTCTAACGTTGAACGATTTTGGTTCAAAGTCTCCTGCATTAGAAAAAAAAGCTAGATTTCTATTCATGATTTTTAATTTAGACTTCTCTGCAAATATAAAAATAAAATCTTTACACATCTTTTTTAATTGCTTTTTAAAAAATTTTAATCTATTTTTATGCATCTGTGAAATATAGCAAGGTGGCATTATAAATGCCAAAATTAATTGTTAAAACATGTTATTTTAGGGCCAATTTTGGTCGATAATCTGGAAAACTGTTCAGTTAAGATAAAAAAAAAATGGTATTATTAATTACAAAAGGATGTTGTAATTTAAATATTATCATGAATTTTATATTTTTCTTAATTGTATATGTATATTATTAGTATATGCGTTTTTATTAGATTTTTTTTTGATACATTGAAAGAGTTGCGCCTCATACTAATTGTTAAGGAATCCACAAATTTTTTAATGTTAAAACTATGATGTATATTATTTATCTAAGTTTCTAATGGTTATTTTACTATTTTATACCACTTATTTTGCCATTTCCATGTATTTGTATATTCTCTAATCATTTCTTAATTTTCTTTCTCGTTAGATGAGTCGAATCTAATAATATTTACTGGTATACATTGCATATGAGTAAATTTTTTGTATTTGTTCATACAAGAACTGGTTCGTCAATGGTAATAAAAAGTTTTATTCAAAATAAAAAGCAAAAGAGTGGATACAACAATTAAATTTAGAAATATCAAAACATATTCTTTAAAAGCTGTCTGCTTTAACAAAACACGTCTTTCTCTTGCCTGTCCTTTTTCAAAGTTTTTTTTTAAATTTTTTTTATGGGAAAGCCTTTCCCTTGCCAGATGTCACATCGTATTTTGAGTGTTGCCAAATTTCACTTATTTAAATTACAAGTAGGTAACAAAATAATGAAAAAAAAATATATACAGAAAAACATTATAAAGAAAGTATTCCGAAATGAAACGCTTTGTGAACATATATACACTCATTTAAAACAAATCAGTTTCAAGGAAGAAATTTTTGGAAATGCAACTATGATATAAAACAAGATATTTTTAAATAAATTAAATCGATGCACTATTGTTTATGAAAATTGTAACGCACCGAGGCACGCACTAGTTTGAAATGAAATTTATAGGAGTAGTTATGAAAGTTATGATATACAAATGGTCAGTGAAATAGAATAAATATGTATGCATAGGCACAACAATAAATTTTAAGCCTTAACGAGAGAGGGATAAATAAAATGCTATTGAGAAATAAAAACAAATATTGCATTGCCACTTCAGAGCTGAAGACTATCTTTCAGTACGCACCCAATGGCACCAAACAAAATCATTATACTTGATGTGAAAGTGTGGAGTGCTGTCTCCTATGATAACAAGACTATCCTAGTTAAATTGTATACAATTTTACCAGATCAACAATATATTGATGACCTCCTACTATTTGAATTACCTCTCATGACACGTTATTCGGGAGTCGTTTATCAACAAGATAATACTAAGACCCATAAAACTCACATATTTATGGACTGCTTCTTTGCTGTTGATACATTTCATTGGCTAGTAAGGTAACTATACCATTCGTCAATTAAACATGTGATGGACATGGTATTTTCCAAAGGAGTGTATATTTTGATCCATATAAATATTTTAAGATCTTCATTTTTTGTGTACTGATATAAGGATAAATTATTCAATTGAAAATAAAAATCATTATTTTTTTATTTTCTCTTCTTCATTTGAAAATTTTAGTTCAACTATTTTTATTTCATGAAAACAGATGTGCACGAATTGGAAAATCGTAATGAAAAGTTCTATTTGTATTGGTATGATTACATACTGTATCCCAGTATATTATCAAATGTTAAAAAATTAAAAAAATAAATGTTCATTAAACTAAGGAACAAAGCATTAAACATAATAAACTAAAATAATCATAATATCCTACTGCACGGTTTTTAAAAGAAGAAACCCAAAGTAACTACCAACTGATTAATCATTTTATTGCCGATAACTGTTTCTAATTATCTTAACCTTCTTTCTAACTGCAATGAGAACTCAAACGGGAACCCAACTGATTGAAAAGAGTAAACTATTCAATTTTCTTTTTTTAATACTTACTATTTGACATGTAAATGAGAAACGATTTTGAGTTGAATAAGAAGACAATTGTAGTCATTAATTTCTCCCACGGTTACCTCAGTGTTTGAATGTGGAAATAAATTCCCGTGTGGATTAAAACCCGTAATGGGAAAAGTCTTTTAACATTTCGAAATTCAATGAATTCAATGGTAGTAAGGAACTGGTAATCAATGAACTCATGAAAAATGTGTTTGATTTGCTAAATGCAATGCAAATTGAGTCTCACATTAGCATTTAAATAAAATAAAACAAGCTTTTCTTTCATGGCCTTAAGCAAGAAAAAGTGTTTAAAGTTAAAATATCCAAACTTTGTTTTTTATATAAACTGATCTGAACAAGAGTTTGTCACACAATTTTGTTTCGCCTTATATTTGATGAAAAGTAACTCGTGGTAAAGCAATTTATGGTAGATAATATACCAAAATACATTAGATATTGCAATTGTACTAACTAAATAATTTTTTATAAGTTATGTGTATCGGTTCAAAAGAAAACTCTACCTTAATAAAAAGAATATTTCAGAATATTTCTTTCCTTTGTGTTACATAGGTAGGCCTAATTTTTTACTTATGTATGACACGAACAGTTCATAGATAGGCTATGAAGGAAGCGAACTGCCTTCCGGAAGGACTTATAAGGGTAATTGCTCGGCATTTGTTATTGTATGTCAGAAAACCCCAAAAACAGACACAACCTTCCTCCCCCCCGAGGGAAAACACTCAAAAAAATTGTCCTAATTACCAAAAAGTTTCCTCATTTCTGAAAGCAGAGACTGCAACAGACGTCATCAGCGGAATGGATCCTGAGCTCTCCAGCACACTAATTGCTCATAGTATCACTGGGCCACGAATTAGGAGTTTAAATATTAAATTTATTTTTAAGCGCACCATCAAATCATTTTTTACATTGTTATAGTCATGTACTTACATTCATCTTCGATTTCCATTCATTTTAAACAATATTGAACTATTTTTAGCAAAGCTAATATTGCGAATCACAAGAGAAAAATTTCCTAATTTTGATTTAATTTCAGAATTATTTTTGGCATTACAGGACAGAAAAAAGTACATCAAACTTCAAAAAAATTAACGTAAAAGAACTCATCAGACTTCAAAACGGTTAACAAAAATATGAATTTTTGGCATTTTTATCTGTTTCTTTAAAAAGCCAGTATCATGATAGATTATTTCTCTTTCGCAAAAACTCAAGATGCCTTCACTTTGAAAATTAAAAAGTTCAAGATTTGATTTTACAAATTTAAAAAGTAGAAAATAATTCTTATAAATTAATAAAAATAAATTGTGAGGCAATAATGACTACATAATTTCTTTTTTATAAGATTATTAGATTACACTATTTATAACTAATATTGAAAGAGAAAAAATTTAAAGGATATTCTATTCTAAACTATTCGTCAAGTTTTCCTAATAGTAGTATATCATGAACTGTCCTTCATGGATTGGATTAGAGAAATGGAGAATGCCTTCCCGGAGAACTAATCTAAAATTGCTATAAAGTAAATTATAAATAATCCGGCTATACGAATATTAAACAAGTCGATGTTCTCATCACTGTGAAAAAGGATCATCCCTAAAGGATCTCATTTGCATTCCTGAATGATCCCAATTGGAAATATTTAATTAATATAAATTAAAAATTGAGAATGTGCTCCGAATTCTTTTTAATATAATCCCATGATTATTGTTTTGAAAGATTTTAATGAAATTTATTTAACTCAACCTTCATAAAACGGCCAGCTATAACAATGAGGGAAAAGCTTTTTGCCTTGAGTAGTATTTATTACAAAGTAAAGAAACAATTAAAAGTTAAACTTTATTAATGGATTAACTAAAAACAATTATTTTTTAAATTCCAGAGTTTTTAATTTTTAGCCTAAATAATGATTCATTAGTAAATTAATTTTGAATTGAGCAGAAATTTTTTTCTTATGTCACATCCAATTTCTATCTTAAAAGAATATAATCTAGAATACAGTTAGCTTCTTTCAGTTTTTCATATCTTTAATAAAATAAACACTATATGTCCCGAAAAATATTGAAAAAGTAAAGAAAAAAAAACATTTCTGCAACAAATTCATTTAACAGTGATATA
This sequence comes from Caerostris darwini, assembly GCA_021605075.1. Classification (NCBI taxonomy): domain Eukaryota; kingdom Metazoa; phylum Arthropoda; class Arachnida; order Araneae; family Araneidae; genus Caerostris; species Caerostris darwini. The sequence continues at coordinate 207,842 of BPLQ01010356.1, forward strand.
TTTTAATTCTTTATTCCATTATCTGCCATTTGATTTAAGTCATATACCACTAGCACAGTAGGGACGTGGCAAATTCAGCATTGTCCAGGGGGCACTACGGGAGCTTATTAGGCTGCACTGCAATATTGAATGAACATCCCTAAGGGTGGCATTTGGGAGCTTTATGCCTTCCTCTCCTTTTAATCCTGTTGTCTTTTGAAAGTCTCTAATCTTTCTCGAAGACACGTTATAGTTACAATATTAAAAAATATGAAAGTATTTATTTATGAATTTTATAAACGGATAGAAATTTGATATAAGATGAAAAAGTGTTAATCTTAGTATAAAATTATTAGACTCACTATTGATATCCTTAAGCAAATTTAGAACAAAGTAGTTAAATTTTTAATTAACTCAGTATAAAATTCCAAATTCAATTGTACATTTCTTTCATTTATGAAATGAAATATGGAATAAAAAGCAAAAGTTCATATTTATATTTCTTTTAAATGAAATAAAGAGAATAATTGTAATTTTGGGAAAAAAAAAGGAAATGTACAGTCACATTTTTTATAATTTTTTATGCATAAGTTACACTATGTGGAAGAAAGTGACGGGACACGACACTATAACGACATAAACCCATATTTATTGAAATTAATAGGAGGTAGGGCCTCCTTTGGCTGCGATCACAGCTGCAACCATTATGGGCATGCTTTCCACTAAATTAGCCATAGTGGCAAGAGGAATTTCCTTCCAAATGTTTAACAGGAAGTTCCATAGTTCAGGCTTGCTTTTGGGGAGTGGGGTGCAGGCCCTCAACCGACTGTCCAATTCGTCCGAGAGATGTCCAATTGGGTTAAGATCAGGGCTCTGCGCCGGCCACTCCATGCGTTTAACGTTGTTGTTCACATACCAATCAAGAGTCCTCCTTGCAACATGGCATGTTGCGTTGTCGTCTTGATACCAGCAATCATCCATACCGCTCGTTGCCCACAAGTTAGGAAGGACATGATTGTCGAGAATATCCCAGTATCTATAGGCATTCATCTCACCATCAAACTTCACCAGTGGGCCAGCCCCATACCAAGAGGAACAGGTCCATGCCATCAATCCTCCTCCACCAAACTTTACAGATGGGACGACACACTCGGGCAAAAGGCGTTCTCTTGGTAAACGCCATACCCAAACGCGTCCATCGGAACAGAAAAGGGTAAATCGTGACTCGCCACTCCAAAGGACGCGTTTCCAGTCATCCAGACTCCAAGTACGGTTGTCTTTGGCTCATCGAATGCGAGCTTTCTTGTTGGTTTTCGTAATCAAAGGCTTATGGGCCGCCCAACGTCCAGTGTAACCTAATTTATGGGCCTCGATACGAAGTGTCTTGGTCGAAACGGCCACACCTGTGGCTTGTCTAAACTCATTAGCGATGTTATCCATGGATGTTTGACGGTTACTTCGAATCTCCCTGCCGAGCACCCGATGGTCCCTGCTGGTGAGAACTGTAGGTCGTCCACTTCGGGGTTTGTTCTGACAGTGTCCCTGAGTCTTGTAGCGACACACAACACGTGCTACAGTTGATTTTGAGCAGTTACGGAGACGGGATATCTTCCTAATTGACACCATGGCAAGATGCAATCCAACCAACACAACTTTCTCGAACTCAGACAACTCTTCCCGTGGCGGCATCTTGACAAAAAACAACTCTAGTCGACTCCACAGAATATTTATAGGATATGACTGACACGCGATACCTATTATTGCGCATGTGTCAGCTGTATTGTCGACTTTTCTACTTTTCGAGGGGTGTCCCGTCACTTTCTTCCAGATAGTGTATTTTATATATTTGATATATAAATTTTTATTAATTGAATCAAATCAGAACAGTATAATTTTATCTAACTACATAAATTTTATTCAGTTGCGTGTTGTCTCTTTTTCATTTAAAATTTAATTGCTGTTTTAATATATTTCAGTTGTTTAAAGACTTTCAAATAATTTAGCAGAACTCAAAAAATTGTTTCAGAAAAAATTAAATTGAATGTTATTAATTCTATTGAATAACGTAAGTAATCTCTCCTTTTAAAATGATTTAGTTTTAAGGAAAAGTTTGAAGTGAAACGGGCCGTAAAATAATTAACAGCGTCATAGCAGATATTACATGTTTGAAAGCGATTAATCCAGATGTTTTAAGGCAATTTATCTAAGATAATATTCCACCCTTAGTTAAACGCTTGTTCAATAGGGCGCTACATTTCTGTTAAATTATCAGCGACAACTAACTTACCTCACCAACCAATATTCTATGTAGTCATAGTTTTAAAATTATCTAGATGTGTTTGCTGATATAATACTTTTAGATAACTGATCAAAATTAGGTAAAAATGGGAACTAAAATTTGCTTCCCATGTGTGTTGGAATAACAGATACCAGCTGCAACTTCTCTGATCGTGTAACTAAGATATTTTGCAATAAATTATGGATATTCTTTTGAAAATTATTTCGGAATATCCATCATTAAAATAATCCCCCATGGAACATATTTATCTCGTGTAAACAAATTATTGTCCCTTTATTTTAAATTTTGTTTAACCTTTAAAACTCAAAATTTTAAATAAAATGCATACATAATAAATACTAAAAATGTTTAAAGTTTATAATTTTTTAATTATAAATCAGGAAACAAATTTTATTTTAATATTTCGTAGGTACACCTACATCAACGTATCGAGATAATTATTTCTTAAAATATACGTTCTAGAGTTTATTTCCACATTGTCTTTTTACTGGATTCAGGATATATTATGGATTATGTTATCTAGTTTTAATTATAATAATATTCATTGATTAATTTTACTCGTCTTTATCGTACAGATGTTAATAAAATAATCATTTCAAAAATAAGCTGCTCGCTATCATTTGTGAATTAATTTTTTAATGATAGCAACAGATTAAAAATAACACTAAAATTATTGCAGACATCATTTTCACTCCTCACTTTTTTTAAATAACCGAAATTATTTGTTTAATTTTTAGTATACATATAATATAATTGTAAATTTAAAATCACGGTTAGGTGCTATTCAAATAAAACAAAGAAAAATTAAATATGATAACATTTTATCAGATTTGTTTTGTATTAATTTAAATGATAAATATATTTATTTTAATAAAGATAAATTATTTTATAATTTCCTCTGCTTGATACATGGTAATAAAATAATTGAAATAGGACGAGAAGACGGAAGCAATGTTAATCGCGTGTTTTTCATTATCTGTATTTTTATTTTGTGAAACATCGTTAATTCTTGTAAATGGGCAATTGGAATTCTGTTTGTGGTACTGACACTTATTTCTTTACTTCTTTTTCGTACTTTTAAATATGCTTTGTGCTTTGCATATAGGATTCATAAAATCTGAATATCTCTCAAATGGAGTATGAAAGAGGACACAAAAAAGATGGAATTGTGAAACCCATGCAATTCCGATTATGGATCAGAAATCTGTAAATATTTTATAGAAAAAGATGCAGACTACGTCTCCAGTCTTCTGAGTTTCTTGTTACTGGAGACCTTGAATATAATCTTCCATTTCTTGCAAAAGAGAATATGGAGAAAGATATTTTACAAATTACTTTTCTCATTTCTCTGAGAACATGAAAGTAGAACGTAATCGATGTCTGAAAAATGTACAAAAAATTATTTCAAGCGATCGTGGAGAAATAATAGTGATTGAACTTTAAGGAAAATAGAAAATACGCGTGGTTTCAATTCTATTATTTATCCATTCTATAGATATATCCGTTTATAAATATATTTCGAGAAAGTTTTAGAATGATATTATATGTTTTAAGTCCTACTTATTCATATTTCATCCAAGAATTTCTATAAACTCATTACTTTAAATTAATTGTTATATTTTTGCGTTTCTTTAATTCTGCTCAAACTATACAAATAATAAAACTGTTAATGTATGGAGTAATTCGAATAAAGCTGTATATGACCAATATATTGGATTTAAAAGATAAAATTATGCACCAATTTGCTGTATAAGAAAGTAAACTAGCAAGAATTTTTTTTTGTTTCTTAATGAAGAAGCGTATTAAATAGATTATAAAAAATAACTTTTGTTTTAACTTATATATATTTGCATGTATAAATTTTTTACTAGATTGGAACACACATTTTTTGAATTTTTATTACATATAAGAATTTAAAAAAACATAGCTTTTTATAAATCTTTAAAGAAATAATAATTATATCAATTTACGTTCTATTGATTTTATATTGATTAATTTATGATTTTTTATTCATTAATTTATGATTTTATATTCATTAATTTATGACTTTATATTCATTAACTAAATACCCCGTTATATATAAGGGAGTACAAATAAGTTCAGTAGTTTTAGGTGTGCAAAAAATGCCGTAAATTTAAAATTAAAAAATAACCAATTACAATCCAAATGTTTATTTTAAAAACATTTTTTCCATTGATTTCTAAGATATTTCTAGAGATTGATATTGATATCTACAATTTCATCTCATATTTTGTTCGCTTAAATATATTCAGATCTGTATTTGCATTTCTTAAAATTCAGATAATTTAAACGTTACTTTGGCATCGTTTTTTTTTTCTTATCTTTTTTTGCATAGAAATAGAATTACCGACTTCATAATAAAGACAATACCAAGATCGTAATTTTTTACAATTAAAAAAGAGGTCTCAGTGCAAAAACTTTGGATCCATCTAGTAAATTGAACACCTTTGATGTATTAGAAATGATTGCAACACTTTTAACTGAAAGGTTATGAATCTTATCTCAATAACGAAACAGAAAAGAAATTTGATTTATAAAATTGCAAAGAATCATTATACTATGCAGCATCTATACCAAAAAAGGAAAAAACATATTATAAAAAAAGAATATTTATAAATAAATATATTTCAAAAATTAATATTTACTAGTTGATAATTTTGCAACTAGTTAGTACTAATGAACACAATTGGCAATAATAAATCGAGGATATATATATATATATACAAAATAATAAATTGTACTGAATTATATTATCAATTTTCTTGCCGTTATCGTTATTTACATGTTCTTTAGTGTGTTCAATCAATGTAAAACTGAATAGGGGCATCTTTTTTGGTGACATTTATTTGGTTGTTTTAACTCGATGTTGATTTTTAATGATTCGACATGGCCTAACATGCTTTCTTTTCCCAAACAAACTTGTTGAGTATCTTCGATTTTTATGAATAACATTTTTTGCTTTGCTATATTACAGAATTATATTTAAAGTGATAGTTTTTATCACCTCCCATACCAATTTTTATAGATAGACCCAAGTTTACACTCAGGGTCCTCTTGTTTAAATATAAAATGAATTGATGCCTTTTTTGTTTCTGTACTGTGTACTCAAAAATACATTAATTATACATTATATGGTCATTAGCAGTGAGTCATCCGCAATCAAGTACTTGACTGAAGTTGATTTGGTACCAGTATGTCGTATCAGGCCTATCATTCGCCGATATTACAGCTTTTATCCATTAAAAAAAGACTTTCTTCCAAGTTTCGGACAGTTGCAGATGTTTCATTCCGTCTTTCCTCCAATATGGTAATCATTTCTGTAGCATTTTTGAGGCACTGTAGTAGGGTTCTCAACCAATAACTTTTTCTTAAGAGAATCAGTGTTGTTTAGGTTAGGATCTGTGCCTGTGTCAACAGCTAAAATATAAGAACTGTTCTGCTTTCCTGTAATTACTTAGATTCTGTAGGCTAACCGTTATTTTCGTTATAAGAGCATTTATAATATAATTTACTTTAAGCTGTTAGTCAATCTTTATTTTCCAGATACTATTTTATATAATCAGAGAATTCTTTTGCATTTTCTTCAAGGACAATACACCCCAAAACCTTTTTGTTTTAAGTTCTTGCAAGCAAATAATAAAAAAGTAAAACTGCGATTAATTTGTATGTTATCACGCGCAATTGAATAAAGCACATAATTTAAGAAAACAATTATATAAACCGCAATTATCCAAAATATTCATATCTGGATTATCCTCTATCCTTCAATATTTTGTTGAAATTATTTATTTTCTTACAAGTTATTACTTACTATAAGATAAAAATTATAAAATACTGTGAGTTTAAAAAAATACTAACGAGTGCATATCAGATAAATTGAAGTTTCAAATTATATTTACCTAATATAAATTGCTTCTAAAATAGAAACTAATAAGCATTCAAAGATGCATCACTTTTTTTTTTAATCTTCTTCCTTCTATTGGGATACTTACTTTCTTTTCAGAAATTTCGCCTTCAGAAAGTGCGGATCAATATAAGAAGATTTATTGTTGCAACACTTCATGAATTTTTAATAGCATTCACTCTAATACTGAAGGCGATGATTTTTTTCGGTATTCTCTGCTTCTTTAATGAATTAATTAGGTTAATTTTTATAATGTCTGTACCAGGTTTCAAAGATCAGCTCACATGTAAAAAAATTTGATAATAGCATCGTTATCCACAGTTTGATGATCTCTAAGAACTCTGATGCCTTCTAGAAAAGCTTTTGAATGTACGAGTTTTATTATAATTTTTATTGGTTTTTGTTTAAAAGTTGAGAAAACTTTCATCTTAACGAAACAAAGTTCCCCTAAAAATTATTAGAATTAGTTTGACAGTTTCATTATTTTCCAAAATTCATAGAATCATTTTATTTATTCTTTAAAACTATGTATAAAATTAAAATTTATTTTTAATGCAGTGTTACGATTTGTATAAATGCATCAGCAGTAAATTAATTCCTTTAACCAATGTATAAGTTGTATTTTCTGTTATTAATTATTAACCAATTAGGATTTTATTTTATTAATGATATCTATTAATAAGAGAAAATATATTTATAAATTCTATATTCTAAATTCTTATAATTGAATCTTACTTTAATATTTTAAATAATATATATTTTGTTTTAATCATTTTAAAAACCTTTTGTTTGAACTCCTATTTTCTTTACGTTACACGTGTCTAAGTTCTGATGATTATTATAAATTCAATCAAGTCAAACATTATTTGCAATCCAAGGTAATAATATATTCTATAGCGGCTGTTTAACACTGGATTCATCTTGTGTAAACAAATTAAGGCTATGTCTTACATTTAAATGCAATCACACGATATTGGACGAATATACTAAATTTCTTATCAAACTCATTGAAAGTCATCTGATTTCTGATACCAAGAAGACAGGAATCTGATGCAGAAAGAAGATGAAATATTTAACGTAACATTTTAGTTTAAAACGAAACTTAATGTAAATTAATTTTACAACTCTCAAGCAATAAAATCCTTTAGCAAACAAATAAAAATATTTCTAACAAAAACTAGCGATTTATTTATTATATATATTAGTTAACAAGCATTAACTTTTCATTATGCAAATGGTTAAATGTATTTTTATATATTTGCAATCAACATTAAATAGGACAGAGGGCATGTTTTATTTGATTTGTGAATAAATTTCAATTAAATATTAATATTTGTTATATGCCAGTTAAGAAAATTATTCAATCCAATCTTACGAGCCAATAAGTAAACCAATAAACGAGCTATTTAACTATAGGTCCTATAAAAAATACATGAAAAATAAAACAGTATATGAAACAAAACATTAAATATGCAAATAATTTAGGTAGACAATATAAAAAAATATTACAATATTTTAACTTAGTATTTTTGTTTACAATTGCTGAGGATCAATGATCTTTTATCGATTTTTTTTTGAAAAACGCTGGTTTATGCTGAAGTACTGAAATTTTATTAAATTTTAAACGAAGTTGTCAACTCAGTAATCGCATATATGATGAATAACTCGTGGCTTCTCTGAAGAAAAAAAAAGAGTATATTTTTTCATGTAAATCCATTCACAATGCTGGTCGTTAATACGTTTTGCAAGCCATTCCATCTTGTATAATAAATAATGTTAAGATTGTTCTGTGTCATAAATTATACCGAAAAATAAATGAAAGCTCCTGAGTTTTGAAATTTATTCCGACAAATGTAGAGTTTTTGCAAACCTGAAAGTTCTACAACCATTAGGACTGGATAGAGTAAATATTTTATGCTAAAATGAGATAGGAGTGATGTATTGTTCGAGTCAGAATATGTCAGGTCGCAAACATCTCAAAGAAAATCCGTCACAACCAGTTTGCTGACTCTTCGGTTTCAGTTACCGACACCTAAGTGCGAAAAACGACAAATAACTTTTTCTTGAAACAGTGTAAAGTTTACGTGAAGAGATTTATGATGAAATCCGTTCTCAAAATTTAGGCAAATGTTTGCCTAAGTTAGTGGTACGAAGATATGAATGATATATGCTTGAATAAGACGGAATAAAAAGCTATTTAATTCCTATTAAAGTTTTAAATTTTTTTAATTCAAAAAGTTATTTAACATCTAATTCAGAAGAATGTAATTAACATAACAGTTTAAAATTAGTTTGATTGAATGCTTTATATGGAAAAAATAACAAGTTTTATTACTGAATTTATTTTAAAAACAAGTAATATATAAAAAAAAAAATAAAATTCAATTCCTACTTTTTTTTCACTATATTGCAGAAAGTGCTTTATAAATAATTTTCCTTCATTTTTTAAAACTTATCTGGCGCCATCTATTGGTAGATATATGCAACTTAAACCTAAAAAAAAACTAAAATTAATTAATTAAATTTAATTACTGAATTAATATTTGAAGAAACTGTATTAACATTAAGTGCCCTCCACTACAAGTTCAAAAAAATGTATTTGAACTCGAGTGGATGAATAAAAAGTATTTTATTAACGATTGAAAATTTGAACAAGATATACATAGGGAGAATGTGAGCTAATAGAAGGAATTGAATAATGATTATTTTCATTACTTTAATTAAATTGTAAATATTCTTTTAAAGTGGGCTATCCACGGATTCGAAACTGAGTTCTTCCGTACACTAGCTGCATTTGTTATCATTGCAACAATTGTTAACTTTTTCTTCTTTCAAACACTTCTACAATAAATAAGAAAAAAAATATTAAAAAAAAGATTGTTTAAGGATTTCCGTAGGTTACTGAAAATTCGAGTTTGTTGTTCTTCAAAGCGAATGTTGATGTAGTATAGTTCCTTTAGTCCTACAGAACATTCTCACTGACCACACTACACTTACTTTTTATACACCATCAGAACACATTTAAGCATTTATCTACTATTTTCAAGCTCAATAAAGCTGAAACACATCCACTTAATGTGTTTCTAAAACATAAAAATAGAATTTTCAAGCATTTTATGGCCATTACCAACTGTCTCAACAAGAAGAGGAGCTCTAATTTTCTTGCGTTCTCGAAATATCATGTTAGGCTTATTTATAAGAATATAACAAATGTATAATGTACAGTAACATAATTGTGCAGCGTTACCTCATATGGATAGGATTGCATGAGCAATTTTACCAATAATTTTTCAAAAGATGATGTAGAAGATTCATTATTGTTTGTTAATCACCGAAATGACAGTATCTTGAAAAGTATTTACATAAACCTCATGTTTAGATATTTTTCATCATTTGAATATAAATTTCATGCAAACATGTTTTCTTATTGTTTAATTATATAGCTTTGTATTTTTGTAATTTTTTCGATTAATGTACTTCACTTTATGATACAAAGTATCCAATGCCTTATCAAATTATATCTGAATTTCCTTTTCAAAAATTAACTCCAACTTGAAATTTATTTTAATTAATTAAATATATCTGAAGAAAAGTAATCAACTTCGGGTGTTTTTTTCTTAAAATTAAATTTAATAATGTAATCAAATTCAATATTTCCATGAATTGTTTTTATGACGACTATAAACAACGACTATAAACAAAGAAGTGTAGCCGAAGAGAGACTACTGTTATAAAAGTTAAATTACTGTCTTATTATGCTTGTTATGCAGATTTGAATGAAGACATGCAAAAACAGATTATTTTGGAAGAAATTTACCAATTAGCGCGGTAGAATTTTACCAATTAATTAAGACTGAATATAATGTAATATTTCAAGATATTTGAAATTCCCTTTAGAGACAGCAATAAAAAGATATCGTTTGGAAAAGCAAATTCATGACTATAATATTTCTAAACAAATATGCATATAGCAACTGTCTCCATTGAATAGTTGGTCTGATTTATGAATAATTTTATTTGCTAACATAGTTGAAATGGATATTTTTTTTATTTATAAATCTTCTTTCATACTTTTAGCTTAGCAAAAATCAAAAACCTTTCTCGAAATATTTTAGGAATAGAAAGTGTAAGATATCTTATTGATAAAATAAATCTTGAAAATTTATGATTCTTATTTTAAAACTTATATTTATTCTAATTTCGATATGATAGTACTTCAAAAATAACTCGCAAGAAGAAATATATGAAAATATTTGAATATTTTTGATTAAATTGAAATCAAGAATGTCAATCACAAGTTATCGATTATCAATAATTCGATTCTCAATTCGATTATGATATTTTTCATATTTGCATTCAATCAACTCAATCAGAAGTTAACGATTTAGCGATTTTCTTAATAAAATTGACATTACACAACTCGATTAATCTGACCCTTTTATGCTAGATGTCTGATGCTAAAACATGTCATAATTAACCCTAAATAAGGTATGCCTACCGCAATAAATCACATGATTAATGTTCATGGGGTTACTTGGAAACTTGGATTAGTCTTCTAATCTAATGATAAATATTAACTGCAGTAAGCAATTCTTCATCACGACAATAATATTAAAATGTACAATTGATTTTTAAGGTAACTTATATTAAAGTCATCTTATTAATCAAAATATATTTAAAACTTAAAATCATGATAATTAACTAATCAAAATTGCATTAAACGAAATAAAATTGTTTAATTGGATGTCTAAAATGTAGTTTTTATTAGTCAAAAGCACAAAAACAATATGGTGATCAATTAGAAATAAGATAAATATTAAAAATTATTTTATTGCAGACCACATCTGATTCTGTAATGCAAATTAATATATTTTAAAGGTTGCAAGCCTTATTAATTTCATGAGAGATGCATATCATAATATATTTAGATTAACTCAAAGCTGTACATTATAATTTATCAGTGTATAATAAATTATATTTATTTAAATTCATCTGGAGTTGTTCAAGTAATAAAAATGTAGCAGGTCTATGTTGTTCGAAATATGATACTTTCTCCATCATGATTTCATTTCAAATCTTCCAAATAAAAACCTTAAATGATTTTTTTGGTATCTTAATTATTTCTGTTAAATTATTTCTACCTTGATAATGAGTTCAGATTGTTTGTAGAATATTGCTTATTACTATATTTCTTTTCTCCATCAAGAATCCTTTTCTTCACACAGAATATACACATGTTCATTTTACCTTTCCAAATACATTTTCAGGAATCACCATCACATATTTCTATATCACAAGAAAACATTAAACAGTCTTCAGGGAAGTTCTACTACCGATGCAACTGGAACACATACGTTGTCACATTTATCTCTGAATTTTGAGGATAATGATTACATTGTATGCTGCCAATGTGTCTTTCCTTCCTATTCTATCAGAATAGCTTGTTCATGTTACCATTGAGTCATGACACAAAATAGATAATTTAATTAGATATCCTGGATAGCTTAATTAGTTATCCTAATTTTAGTCGTATTAAATTTTTATTGTTTCTTTGTCACAGCTGTTTCCAAATACAAGGGTATAGAATAATTATAACTCATAATTCAGAAATTAATCCTAGAAATAAATGGTTCAATATGATCTATCGATTATTTAATAAGGCGCGACAAGAATACTCTCCTTTATTTTAAACAGCTGTTTTTTTATGATAAAAACATTATTTTTTCTTAAAACAATATTATGGGTTTTTCTTTTTTAGGTAATTTAAATAAAAATATGCATTTCTAAATAAATGAAAACAATTTATGATCTTTTATTTCCTAATAGAATAACATAAAAAGCGTGTTAATTAACATTAACTAACATGATTAACACTTCTTACTTAATACGGTCACAAGTTTAATTTATGTTAATTTCACTATTCAATTTAAATAACAAAAAGTATGAATAAGTTACAAGTGACGACAACATAAAATGACATATAATATATATATATATATATATATGCATAATCTTTAATTTCATATTAGAACCTACTAAATTCCATTCAGAAAGTGAACTGTTACATCACTAGTAGTTCTAAATTACAAAAGAAATTTAGCCATTAACTTGAGAAAAAGTATTTTCTTGAGTAGTGAGAAAGGATAGAATCAAGATCAGGATAGAATCAAGATAATTACATACGATCTACTATGAGTATTAAGATAATAGTTTCCATATATTTTGATGTTCTAATTTGCTATAGTAATTTCCTTTCATTGATTTATGGCTTAGGGCTTGTAGCACTAAGAGTGGTCATTTCAGAGTATATGATGCCATTAAATGTAATTTGAAGAACACGCCACATAGCTACATTATGATTTTTTTATACTATGGCGAGCTTTAAGCTTCTTTTCCATACTATGCTGAAGAAATACCAAAGAATATAACAATTTTCAATAAATTGAAAATTCAAATCGATACTGTTAAATATAAGAAACATCGACTATTATAATAATGCACATGAGACAAAATTGATAAAGAAAATTAAGAATTAATCTAATTTTATAATAACCTAGAAAGCTGAATACTTATTTTATGACCATATAAATTACTCACTTTTTTAACAGAACAACATCAAAATATTTCTATTTAATACAATCTGAAGTAATTGGCTCTCATCAAATAAACAATTAAAAGTAATTTATCTAAAACTCAAAGTGTAGTAATTTCGTAAATCGCGACTCATTATTTTAGAAGAATCAGAATTTAGAATTTCTAAAACGATAGCATCATATGAATAAAAAATATAAAAAATGGAGAGTTTAAAATTTTAACACTTCAAATGACTATTTTTAATATTAGATGGTACTTAATTTCAGTAAGCATTTTATATAATTTCAAAGTACTAAAATATTTAAAAAATTTAAAATTCATTTTAATTGTATAAGTACAATACGAATTAATTTTTGATTTTTAAAAATTATTAGAATTGTTTATATATAAGCCTATAAGTCTAAACAATAAATTTAGTATTTCCACGAATTTTTTTTTAACAATTAAACTGTATTTCCTGCTTCGGATTGTAAAATCATACTAAGAAAAAATATATTTCCCATATTATTATCAATACATTTAAACATTTGAAACATCTAAAAAGAAATTGTACAAATATTTTGATCATAATTTCTATGAAATGTGAAAAAAAATTAAGTTTTCAATAGTAATAATATTTTTCCATAAATAAATCTTTTATAATTTCCATTATATGTTATATACAAAACTTTAGTATATAGCACTTTGATAAATTCGACAGTCATTTCATAAAACGGTTTCTTAAATTTACGCGGGGAACATAATTAGCTTATTAAATATTTCTAAATATACACCAGAATATTCTACATGTTTTTTGAATTTTTTAAATCTTATAATGAAAAAATATTTTTTCCTCATTATAATACATGCCCTTAAATATTTGATTTAAACAGGAGTTGTACAATTTTCTCGAAAGAATTTTCTAATTTTCAACTATGTATTATTTCCAAATCGGTAATAAATGCAATAAAAATAAAAATAAAACAAATGATTTTTAAAATGTTTAGTTTATATGTTTATATTAATATTATATTTTTACATAGGAATTGATGTGGTTGACATTCATTCTTCTTACATTTTTCAAACTAAAAAGACTAGAAAAAATCACTGCTAGAACTAGAAAAATTCATTAGTAGAAAAATACTTCTACTAGAAACTCGATAGGTATATATTTCACTACTAGAAAAATTTCATTAAATATTTGGATTCTGGATTTTAAATATAAATTTCAATGACATATAAAAAAAAATTCAAAACAGTCACGCATAATTTAACTTAGTGAATATATTGAAACGAAAAAAAAATCTATAATATCCATTTAATTAAATGTTACATCAATCAAGAGGTACTAGAGGCTATTCCATTTTTTATAGTTAAAGCATTTTTACAAATCAGACGGAAGGAAAAATACTTCAAAACCTTAACCGTTTACCAAAATAAATTCCACAAATATAAATATCTTATGCTTAAGTGAAGAATTAATACCGATGAAAAATATTTCCATTTATTAATTTTGATTTGTTTGCTGTAGCGTCAACCCGAATTGAATGAAATGTTGATTACAGCATTAAATTCTGCTTAGGCGAGCACACTCCTCGCTCATGTCAAAATAAATGGAATGATAAGCTGCAGGTCGTTCTGCACTTGGAGACGTGCAAGGTATCTGGGATATGGCTTGCCGGAAGCTAAACGCATTATGGTTCCTGTGTTATGCTGCTGTATTAACATTAGTTAGTGTGTCTTGTGTATTCCGTGGGATTTTATTACTCCTTCTCCTTCGTCGTAATCCATAAATTAAAATTTGTTATTATATCACTAGCAAGAAGTGATTAAACACATTTTAAAGTTAATGTTTAAGGAAACTAAGTATCATTTTCAAACTCTTGCTTAATTTCTGCTTCGTTTATAATTCCTTTTATACTTGTATCTGTGTTATTCTCACATTTCAAGTCTTCATGACGTATCTTTTGCGTGCATTAATGCATTTTTTGTTTTTATAGAAATGGGATTTCTTGTCAAGAGTTTCCTCGGAAAAATTATGAAAATGTTGTGGAATTCCTAAAAGACTATATATTACTGATATATAATTTTAATACTAAGAATTTCAAACATTCATATTACTTATGTGTAAATTTCTTTGGAAAAAAATGATGACTACTTTAAAATTCTACATATGTTGATAGTTTTAATAACAGTGTCTAAACATATTGAATATCTTATGAGAATAATAATACTAAATTTCTGTAATTCCAATCTAACTAATTAACTAACTATGCACACACACAATAATTTTCACTTGTAATATAAAGAGGGTATTAATACACGTGTGTATTAAGACCCCCTTTGCTACCTTTTATTTCCGACCTACAGATTCCAAATTCAGTTATGCTAATTCTACCAACCTTGAATTCCCTTTCACATTTTCTCATAACAACACCCACTACTAGAAATTACTTAAATCGCTAACTCAACATTTATCTTTCTAGAACTCTCTCCCACCCTATACAATCTACTAACCAGTATACTTTCAATGATCAGTTTTACCAACCACTCCTGGATTGCCAGACGTCCTACAACTGTCGCTGTCGGCAAATATGCATCTGCTCGCTTTGTCACCACAAGTGGATCTCAGCTCTTCAGATAACATTTCTTTAAAATCTGTCCAATATTACTATTTATTTACTTGCTGTTTCCACTTGACTTTCGCCTGTCAATTTCGGCCAACACACACATCTCCTATATATATAGGCGATATTTGTCTTCTAGGTTTAAGCAACTGTGAGCCGTATCTGCTATAACCATTATTTTGGTGTTAGGTATAATAAAATGACAATAAAATGGGGACCTTGCAGATCCCCCTAGCAGTAAATTCAGTTGTTAGAGAATTTTAAATATTATAGATGATATAGACAAATATTCGATTGCAAAGTTTTAAAATTGTAGCATTGTTGTTTGAACATGAAAAGTTATATTGTGTACGCGGATAAGATAAATAGATGTTTATACAGTCAACAATATCTGAAACAGATACGGATACGTTTTGTTATTATTAATAGAGAGTTTTGCATACCGTACGTTAGTTACCGTAGGACGTCCGTTAGCTTTTTCTCCCTAGCGCGCATGCTCATAGGAAACATAATTTCCTATCAGCATGCGCGCTAGGGAGAAAAAGCTAATGGACGTCCTACGGTAACTAACGTACGGTATGCAAAAACTCTCTATTATTTAAATTATTACTTACGTCTAAAGATAAAATTATATCTTTTCAGGGAATAATTTAACTGGGATTAACTTTAAAGCTTTTATTCCACACTATCTTTATTCGAAATGAATAGATGTTTTAGATGGAGAGAAAAGCAGATGTTTAAATTGAAACAAAAACAACAATGCTGGTCATAACAAAGAAGCTGAAAATAGAAATGTTCTTTTTTTTATTCCTTGCACGTTTTTATACTTCATTTCTTTTAACATTTCGTGCTGCCTGATTGTCACATAAAGATTAATAGCAATCATCGAGTGGAGCGTAAGCATATATGTAATAACATTTTGCATTAAAAATATATAATTAATAAACAAATTCTGACAAAAATGATTAAAATCTACATTTGTTAAATTTTTCTTATCGAGAACTGGGTATTTGCACTTCTATATCATCACTCTGCTCCTCGTTTTCGAGATTTTGTTTTGCCGCTGTTTTAAGTTAACGGAAGTGAAAGCGGACGTTATGCAAAAACTCATTTTAAGCTTCACGTTAAATTACCGTTTCTGATGAGCGCATGCGCACCGTTATCATGCGCCAAATAACGGGAAAAGTGAAAACGGGTGGCTTCCGCTATGCAAAACCTCTCTATTATTATTATTGTTACGTTTTGTTATTAAGTGACTTATAAGTTCAAATACAGACGTTTTGTTATAAAGTGCGAAGAATATTATAACAAGAACAAGAAAGAAAAAAAAATATAAAGTTTAAACAATACATAATAATAAGTCAATAGTCCTTCGTAACATCAATATAACATATTACATGCGTGAAAAGTCAGTGTCGATCGTTTTCGAAAAGTTTTCAATTCTCCAAAATATACATTTCAATACTATACATTTTTGCCTAAATTTTCATTGACAATGACAAGTATGTTACATGTGATGGTGATACGCCGACGTAGGCTCCGGAAATTAGTAGGTGGAGTTACCCTTTTTTTTATACTGTATGAATTTAACATTTATAAACACTCTCACGTCTTCAAGTAAAAACACTTAAAACAGACGGCTATTTGCATTTGACTTCTTTCTCTTTTTCCGCTGTTTTTACTATACCATATTTGCTTTCGGCCGTTTTCTGATGTGATGAGGTTGCATTTGTAAACGCTTAAAAAAGTATTGCTCGGTTTTCGAAAAAAATTTCGTTTCGTGTAAATAAAAAGCCTTAAAAAGGTTTCAAATATTTTGTCCAAGTATAGATTATATCGACGTTTATCATAGTCTAGGGCAGAATTATTAATAATTCGATGATTATCTGCAGATTTGTGAAACTTTAACTATATTGTCATTTCTTTAATTTTACGATACAATCTTAAATTACCCAATTTAGCGCTTGAAGCACTGTAAGATACCTTATAGTAGAGCACATAGATTTTTACTGTATCTCGACACATTCATGGCTGTAGATGACTTTGTTTTATCAGTTATTTAAATATAATGAGACTTAAGGGACCCGTTAATTATTACCCGATGTATGTCACTGTATAATTTGGAGCAACTTAAGTTGATTTTATTTTTTATACTACGAAAAAGATCCTTCCACCGAAATATATAGATCATTGGACAACGCAGGTTGATGGAAAACAAAAGACTAATAATATAATAATTGAATAAGATATTCAAAAAGGATTAATAATATTATTGTAAATTTAATTATTTTCACAGCTCTCGTTTTAATTCATTTTTTAATTTAGATCAAGTCATTTATTATTATATTTATAACAAATAGCGCGCTTGCATTGCTGTCTTTTTCATTCAAAATTATGACTTTAATGTGGAATTGAGAAAAAATATCATCATTATGCCTATTTTTCCCATTTTTCCCATGTAACCACATTTAAGGTTTTTGTTGATTGTTGAATCCTGAACTCACATATTTTGTGGTTTTATTAAATATAAATACGGACGTAAGTCTGACTTTATACGGCCGTATAAAGTCAGACGTAAAAATCAAAGTAAAAAAGTCAGATAAATGTGAATTTCAACTTTATAGAAAAGGAAAACTTCTTCTAAGTTCTGAGAAAGTAAAGAATATCCACTACATACAATATAAAGCACCAATTTTTTCACATTTGATGCATATTTTTTACAAACATAAATTAAATACTGCACTTTTTATGGGTCAAATAAAATAATTATTCCATCTAAAAGTGTTAATTATATCACCAAATTTCTATGTTTCTCCCTATTTTTTTTTTAATTTAAGGCAATTTTTATTTCAAATCCTATCAATAACTTATAATATTCTTATTAATTTATTTCTATTTACATTCGTGGTTTTAAAAACAAAATTTATCTTCTAAAAATTTATTTTTCAAAATTTAAAAATAATTTATAATATTCTGACTATATACATACTTTTTATCTGCCTTTTAAATTATTTTTATCTAATTGTAAGGAAAAGCTTACTTTTTATCATTATTAAAATGCGCATATATACATATACATATACTATATTTCATGTACATATATTTCTGTACATATATTTCTGAAAAGTTATTCATAATCGTAGCATTCAGAACAAAATAATTTCAACAAAATATAAAAATTGATTCTTAATATTAATGAAAACCAAAGATATTTTATCTATGAAATGTGTTGCAAAATAAATTTATGAAAGAGTAAACGAAATCACATTACAAAAATATAAACGAGTGAATAAGGGAAATATCAGAATTAAAAAGATAAAGTAAGAACAAAAAGAGTAAACATAAAGATATTTAAAAGTGAACTTAGTCTTTCTTTCTAGCTAACGTACTGGAAAAAAGAATTAATAAATCAATATTTACACCAAATATTTTCTATTTATTATTATTTAATTCAACATACATACCTTGATTTAAAAAAATTAAATTTTTGTGTTATAACTTTTGGAATCTAACCATGTTTTTTGTATTACCTCTTTATTACATAATAACGTTTGTTTGAATTACGTGTAATTTTTAAATAAACTAATGACCGTGTTAACTAATGTCAGTTGGTTAAAAAACAGTTTGCCTTTGAGAACCATAACATGTTTTTTTTAAATAAGGTACGATTTGTTTTTAAAATTAAAACTCAAAATTAGTTTTCCTTTTTTTTAGCACATTTTTAAACGGATTGCGCTTAGAATAATGAATTAATTTAGTACGTTATTAAAAAAGTAGAAATTATTTCAAAATTATACAGAGTTATGTTAATGAGTGCAGGAACTTTAAAACTTTGAAAATTTGTATACTTTGACTAAACTGTTGAATGCGTGTTTTTTTAATGATGGCTCACTGATCTTGAAAGGATATTTGGAAAAAAAAATTAAAATAAATAATTAAATTCTAAAAGTAGAAGCACATTTTTCATGTGCTCGTAACTGTTTACATTAAATTTGGAAAGCTATTTAATAAATTTAGAATGAATGAAGAAAAAAATAATTAGAATTTTTTTAATATGTCAGGAAATATAAGCAAGATCATGATAAGAAGAAAATAATTAATATAATTACGAAAAGTATGATTAATTTGTACTTTATTTATCATTTATTTTTTATAATATCATTTTAATCCACTTTAAGTCGTAGGTCCCGGTCTCATATGACTGTTGAGCGTTAGGCGTAGAGCTGATAACTCTACCCCGTAAAAAAGAAAAAAACATCTCTCGTCTCGAAATCTACCAGTAGGTAGACGGTCTTGACCCACAATGGGCTGTTGAGCCAACGATGATGATGATGATGAATATCATTTTACTTAATTCATTTATGTATTTTATTTAGTTTGAAAACAATTTTGTAAGATAATATCATACAGTTTAAGTGATTAGAATATGAACACAAATCCATTGTTGTGAATCATTATTATTATCATTTCTACAGTTTGGTGTATAATGAGATGTAAGACATAAAAATCAAAACAATACTTTTCGCGTGCCATAAAAAGAAACATACATAAAATATTCTTATTACAATATATTTTTATATATTTAGAAAAGAAAGGGGATAATAATATTTAGATTTTTTTTAATATGTCGTGGAAATAAGCAAGATCATGATAAGAAGAAAACAATGAATATGATTACAAAAAGTATGATTAATTAGTTCTTGATTGTTTCATTTTATTTAGTTTGAAAACAAACTTCTAAGATAATCTTTTACAGTTAAAGTGATTAACATATGAACACAAATTCATTGCTGTGAATGACTATTATTATGATTTTTATAGTTTAGTGTATAATGAAATGTATGAAATAAAAATGAAAACAATACTTTCCACGTGTCGTAAAAAACATATATAAAATATACTTATTACAATATACTTATATATATATATTTAGAAAAGAAAGGGGATAATCAATATAAAAATCTTTTAAAATATGTGTGGTTCTTCGAAAATGCTTTTTAAGAATTCAACGAAAATTAAATGGATACAATTTTATGAATATTATGTTTTTGATTAATTTATTACATATTAATTGCTATTAAGGAATATAGTATTATTTTTACAATTTGGTGTATGAGTATAGGTGTATGTTTGGTCAAAACAATAATTTCTACACATGAACATTACCCATAATTATTTATTATAATAAGTCTCACACATTACTTTCAGGAACCAAAATAAAATTAAACATTGTTAATAAAAACTGTTAATTAAAATTTGTTAAAAAGAAATACATGATATGACTTAAATGGTATTTATAAATTTACATATAAATAGCACATCATTTTTAACGGAAAGAACTATTAGGGTAAACGAAATATTTAATGTTTGCAAGGAATTGCAACATTTTTATAGTAGTTTGACTCAGAACAAACAAAACTGCAAATTGTTTTCTGTAAGAAGCTGTTTTTAATGACTTTTCTAGAAACTTTCTTCGTTAGAAAAGCAACAAAGGCTGAGGCCTATACATTACGCCTTTAAATATACTAATTTTTCTATGTGATACTTAGAATTTAGGCAAAATTAACAAAATAAAAATTCACTGTCATATCCTTGAGTCATAAATGAACGCTTTAATTGTAATAAATAAATATTTTAAGGACACACAGAAAATGTTCAGTAAATTAATGTTGAACTATAAATATATATACATTTACCAAAAAATTTATTTTCATCTTATTTTAAGGCTTAGTGTAAATAGTTAGATAAAATACAACTATTTAATAGATTTGAAAGCAATCTTAAAATTCAGAACAATTATTTATCTCGAATTTCGTTTTCAGTATAATTTTTTTTTTACAAATTATTCTATATTTGAAAACGGATGGTTTGATGATATATTCTTTAAAATATTTATAAATAAGGTATGTACATTAACTTAATCAAAATATTTAAAAAATACACTTTAAAAAATGACACGTTCAACACAAACAACATTTTCTTTTCTTATAGTTGATAAAAGTTTTTATTTTTATTTTTATTTTTATTTTATCACAGTGCTAGTTTAATTTCAAATGAAAATCAGTGAAATTTTTAATGTACAGGCAATTTTTAACTCAGTTACAATAACAGTTTTAAATGCAGTAAATTCGTAATAAAATTATAGAGATCATTTGATAACTCAAAAAAAGTTCTATTTTTGCACCTTTTTCTAAAATAAAGTAAAATTATCAGCATACATTTGAATAAGATAATGTATCAAGATGTAATAAAACTGTGAAACAAAAAAAAGATTAAAAAGAAGGAATTTAAACTATGCAGTTTGTACTTTATTTATAGGATAAAGATATTTATCTCCTTCAAAATTTCTGCTCTTTTGATGTTTTGTTTGATAATTGAATGACTCTTCTAATCATTAAAGTAATACATAAAAAGTACTCAAATTTATTTGCCCTGAATAAATTCCTCAAGAGATAAATATTTTCTATACGATTCGAAATACTTTAGGTATTTAAAAATAAAGAGTTTATTTTTAGTTCAAAGATTTTAATTATCCTTAAAGCAATGGTTTTACAATTCTTAGGAGCTAGAAAAAATGTTCCAGTTGCTGATTTTAATTTATCCACTGTAAGATGAAAAAGCGCAAATAAACACAGATAGATGTTGACTTAAAGTATTCAATGGATAAATCTATTTTAGAAAAGCAAAGGTGAAACTTTTATAAAAAGACCTTAAGAAAACAGACAATATACTTGTCGATTAAAAGAAATT
Organism: Caerostris darwini; assembly: GCA_021605075.1. Classification (NCBI taxonomy): domain Eukaryota; kingdom Metazoa; phylum Arthropoda; class Arachnida; order Araneae; family Araneidae; genus Caerostris; species Caerostris darwini. The sequence continues at coordinate 229,995 of BPLQ01010356.1, forward strand.
GTGTCATGGAAGTTGGTATCTTCCATGATGTTTTTTACTCTCTTGTAACTGAAGCCTTTTTTTTTTTTCATGATGTAAGAAACAGTATTGCTAGTTAATTAGTGTCAATAGAATTAATAAAAAAAACTTAAGTCATAGAAAAAAGTTGATACACTGAAACATGTGACAGGAATTATTTAAGAAGATGTAAAATTAAATACGTACTATCAAAATACTGTGGAGTGTGAAAGTGTTTTGTCGATTCTCGCACGGCGAGGAAATAACAATAAAACGTTTCTGCATTTAGAATGATTTATATTAAAGAATCTAGATGAAACAGTTATATGTGAAAATAAATTCTAGTAAAACATTGCAAACAAACAAATTGATTTTCTTTAAAAACGGATAAATTGCTTCGAATTTCAAACCTACTCTAGCAATTAAAAGATATAAAATTAAATCACTACTGAATGCATAAATCATTGAGACTAAAATTGTATCTATGTAACCATAAGTTTTAAGAGCAGTAATTAGACTAACACTATTTAATTTTCTTTTTTAATGATACAAGAGAAAAAACTAAAACAAAAAAAAATTTTTTTTTGCTTCAAATAAATACGTTGTTAAAAATTTGAAATTTCGTGCATCTAATTTAGAATGCTGAGTTATAATCATACAGGTAATTTATAGTGTAATTAAACACATGATTTAGAATAGAAAAATTAAATAGGAAATACCCAAGAACAATATTATAAAGCACAAAAAAAAAAAACATTCTCATTTTACTCCTTTTTTGTAATAATTCAAATTTATATGCTCAAAAATTTCAGTTGGACGCAGTTATGATGGATATGGTGGATATAGTTATTGATTTTGTTATTTAAAAAATAACAGCATTTGAACTTGTACGCAAAAAGTTGAAAACACACCGACCATGAAAAAGATCGCTTTATAATATAAGCTCTACAATATGATTTTTTACATTCTGAACCCAAAAGTTACCATTAAATATCACAGGAATACAGTTTTTTCGTTAAACCATCTTTTACCTATGCACATGCTAATCGGGAATTTTTGAAGAAAGCATCAAAATTATTATTAGCCTGCGAATAAAAGATTCTTACGATTATTTAACGTTGTTACTCATACGTTTTGGAAATGGATAGCAACAAACTATCAGATCAAGGAAGTAGATATTTTCCAGAGGGCGCTTTTGCTAGTTGCTAAACTTGTTTATAAGGCATTATCTGTGTCATTCTTTTCCATACGTGATATTTCCTTTTCTTTTTGCTTTGTGCGCGGTAAAATGGCGAGTCATTGTGTTAACAGTCCTGATAGTTTGCATATTTGCTGTGAATTTGTTATCAATAAGTATCAAAGTTACATAACAGAATATGTGAGAAAGGTGTATTTTGACTAATTTGGGGTGAAGTTTAGAGAACAACAAAAATAATTGATATTGCACAAGTTATGTTATGTTTGTTTAGAAGATTTAAGGCAATGATCCCAAGGTAAAAAAAAAATTTCAGGTATTTTTAGAGTTTGGAGCCTCCTGTAACATGTAAAGGTGTTTCTTAGATAGCATAAACATAAATATGCGAGTTCGGTGGCTTCTTACAGATATTATTACTGCTACTACTCATAAAATCGCGCATCATTAAGCAAGCTGTAAAAGTAATTTCGAAAACCGAGCCTTGTATACAGTATCGATGCAAAATAATATTTCATTTGTGAGAAGCAGATGAAAGAAGGCGATTTTGTTGTATGTAAAAAATACTTTAGCCGCATTGCAAGGAGTTGTTTTTATGTTAAGTTTGAAACCAGAAAGACACTAATTGCGAAAATATAATTATAATTATGTTGAGAAAATTTAAGATGCATGCAAAATATCGGGGTGCTAATATAAAACTGTGTTTATTACTTTTGATGTTGAATTTCATTAACTAGTGGGATCTCTAAACATGGAGAAATTTTATAATTAATCACTTATTGCCTTACAATCATCTTTTCCTATATTTTGTAAGCCATTTTTAACAATCTTAATATTTGTTATAGGAATTCAATAAAATTTATTTAAATATTCATACTGAATAATTTAATGCTTTATGATACAGTTAGTTAAAAAGTATACATGACCCTAAAATATATCTTCTTATAAATTGTATTCTAAAATTTCACATCATAAATTAAATATTTTTTACGTTCTTAAAAGTTTCCTTATTACAATCTTAGCAATATGAAGAATCCAAACAATTTTATCTGTTTCATGAGCTAGGATTTCAGTAATTTCAAAACAGCAATATATAAAACGTTAATGTCTTGCAAATAACATTTTGTGTTTTAAAAATATAGTAAATGCTGAAATCTGATAACTAAAACAATATTAAGGAATATATAAACAAAAAAGGCTAGGGTTCTTAATAGAATTATAAGCGAATAGTTCCACAAAGACTGTTTAAAACCCAAGGCACAATCTCTTTTAGATAATTCGGTTTACCGAGAATTTGATTCTTTGTATTCTTGTCTTGCTCCTGAACTTTATTCAAGAGTTGAGTACTTTATACAATGGTTCGCATTGACTTCTCGAAGTTTGTTTTTGTTCCACATTTACAAACGTACAATTCAAAGAAGTAAAAAGAACAATGAAATATTGCAAGACATTTTAGTCTACTAAGATACTGGCAGTAAAAATAAATGTAGGGCAATTTGATTTTAATTCTATTTAACTTAAGTGAAATTGTTATAAATCCACATTTTGTTTCCTGCGAGAAATTTTTTTAATTAATGAATAATATAAATTACAATATCCTTTTGTGAATATTAAAACAGGTCCCATTCTTTCAATAAAATTGTTGCTTATTTTAGACAATTATAAAAAATACCACTATCATTTATTTTATTTAATGCATCATTTTATTCTTTTTATTTGATTAAGACAATTATGTGTGTCTGAAAATTTATATACATGTATTTTATTATATTATTTCAAAAAAACTTTTCAAAAATAGAAAAAATGTGGATTTTACACTAAAAAAATTTTCGAAATGTAAGTTCAGAGATTTTAGAGAAAATATTATATCATTAATTTTGAAATAATGGGATTATATTTTTAATTAAAAAAAATTTGATCAAACATTTTTGTACTTATTTTATTTTTGTGAAATTTTACTACAAGTATTTTAATATTTTACTAGGCAATAGAAAATGTAAGATATTTTTAAAAACAGAGTATAAATATAAATTGAATCATAAAACATCGTTTCTTTCCGTTTAATTTCACCACACTACACTCATGTCCGAAAATTTAGCATAACTTCTACATTTAGAGATATTTCCGAAAGGTCTAGAAACATGTAATAAGATTTAAGCATCATACGTAGGAATATTACGATTTTGACGTAAAAATAACCATGATCAGAAGAGAGACAGGAGGTGAGACATGAGATCAGGATGTTTTGACAGTTACTCCATTTTCCCTTGGAAGAAAGTCATCGACCATAGGAACGCGGACGGATCAATTATTGTCTTCCATGAATAAGAACTGATAGTCTACTAAACTTCAAAATAGACGAAATAGAGTTCTAAGACATCATCTATGTATTTTACAACAATTGCAAATTATCTATCAAAGATATGGAGGCCTGCATTTGTTTCTGGCTTGATGCCTTTTTAGATCCTCAACTCCTCTAAAATGATCCAGGATAAACTGGAAGTAAAAACAGTTTCCGGGTTTCTCCATATCGTTGTATGACATAATTCAGTCTGTCAACTGAATTTGGACCTGTCATAGAACAGGACATAGCTCCACTGTTACAGAATACTTTGTTGATGTTCCAAACTCTACTGTAAATGTGCGTGTTTCTGTACACACAAACTTATAGTCTTTTGTCACAGAGATGAACATATCAGAGTCAAATGTGAACAGTTTTTATCGAAAGTCTTATTTCTTTGGTATCTGTCAGCATTGAATCCAATGGTCTGGACATTGGACAACATCTCTAATACTGTCAAAACTTTTCCACTACATTGAGGCCCAATAGGAATTTGGGATTGTTCGTATTCTAGTACACTAATAATTCATCCTTTCATTTATTTTCAGCTGCCACCTTAGTTTAAGACATCCTTTTTTATATTTACTCGTAATATCGCTCCATACATATTAATTGCAAATATCTACTTAAACTGATCATGACGCTTAACGGTGTTTTATAATCTTTCTAACATTCGTAGGTGTTTCGGACAACACGATGTTGTCTCAAAATAGTTGCACATAATCTATCTTAACTTCAAGAAACTATCAACGAGTGACTTTGAACAATTTTATTAATATTTACTTGAATTTTAAGAATTGTTTTATGCTTTTCAAAATAAAAAAAATGTCTTGTTAGCTCCACAAAGTATTTTTTTTTTAATATTTATTTATTACTTTCCGGAAATTGAAGAATTAATCGATAAAATACTAAAAAAGAGATTTCAAAGTTATTTTTGAACTGTGTAAAATAAAATTTTAAACTAGGGAAAAATTTAAATTTTGTTATAAGAAAAATAGAAATGTTTTAAGAAAACCCTTAAAAACAAATCCCCGAATAAAGTAAACTTTGAAAACAAATTCCTGAATGGTTGTTTAGAGAAGGAATGTTTGCCTGTCTGCTTTTATGTCTGAGATTTATTTATTCTGAGTGCAATGTCTAAATAAAATATCTTGTGATAAAAGTGATTTCATTAAAGAGTTTAACAAATAGCCATTCATTCCCTGGTGTTCAAAATATTTATTATATTTTAATTAGAAAAGTTTATAAAGGTTAGTAAATATTTACATCGTATAATAAAACAAATTGAAATTTAGGAAATTCGTAATTATTAGATATATTTAATTAATTTATAAACTAGTTTATATGGCCTATTATTATTATACTAATATATATATTTTTCTACCTTTAAGAGTAAGTTATGGGAAATAACTCCGAATTACAATAGTTTCCAAAAATTAGAAGAATATTAGAAAATTTTTAATAACGAAATTTTTATTCATTAACATTTAATTAAGTTTGAGGGGAAAATCAAACAATGCTTTTTAAATTTGACGTAAAAGAAAAACAATAGGATTATTTTTGTTTTGAAATTACAGGAAATGGAAATATATACATAAAAAAAAAACTTAATAATTATAATAATTGAATTCAGCGTTTTATCAGCTTAAATTAAGAGTGTAATCATTTGTAATAGTTATACAGGAACGATAACAATGTTACATGCTAAAATTGAGGATGTTTATTAGCTCAGTCCATTGCTGTGACCAGACAAGTCGAAGACCATAAAAAGGTGACGAAATGAGTTTAGTGCAACAATCCGTCTACGTAGTTTAAACATGCTTAATCGTGTTCAAGTTCAGAGAAAGTGCTGGCCAACCCATATTCAAAATAGTTTCCTCACGAAGGTAACTCTACACTAACCGATAATTATATGGACATTATCTTCTTATGAAATGAATAAGTCGCTTACTACACATGACCTACGAATCTCTTGGAACAGTATACAAGCCATATATCAATATGGCTATCCCAAGAGTTACCTGCTCACATACAAAAAGGGAAACAAATAAATTAGTCTCTTTCATGGACAGGATTTAGATAATATTGTGAAATAAAAAATATTAGTAAGAAATACATACAACCATTGACTTGCTCTCCAATTTACATTCATGAGTGTCTAATTAAGTTTTTCCTTTAAATGCGTGGGGTGACAGGTACACAAAATGCTGAACGGTATATATACAACTTTCCTTTATACCTCCTTGTTCAGTTGATCTCGGTGCCAATCAAGAGAAGATTTCAGATTGTTAGTATAACGAGTCCATGCCTCCTGCAGTTAACCACTGGACATCTGCAGAATTTTTAGCTTTGGTTATACATTGGCTTTACCTCCAAGAAGCTGATTCTGTTCTTAAAAGTACATTTTACGCTTTTGAATTACAGAAGAGCTCAAAATTTAACCATATTAAGATTAATTCTGACCCTTTCTTTTTACCCATTGTCTAACAATCAAAATTATTCAGATAATGTTGTAAGTGCTCATATAATACACTGAAGTGACAAAAGTCATGGGATAGCAATATGCAAATTTTCAGATGGCAGTAGCATCGCGTAGAACAGGTATAAATGCGCAGTGCTTTTGCAGAGCTTTCATTTCTGTTCAAGTCATTCATGTGAAGAGGTTTTGACGTGATGATGACCGCACGACGGGAATTAACAGACTTTGAACGCGGAATGTTAGTTGGAGCTAGACGCATGGGTCATGCCATTTCGGAAATCGTTAGGGAATTCTACATTCCCAGATCCACTGTGTCAAGAGTGTGCCGAGAGTATGAAATTTCAGGCATAACATCCCACCATGGACAGCGCAGTGGTTGACCGCTTGCACTTAACGACCGAGACCGGCGACGTCTGCAAAGAGTCGTAAATTCTAACAGACAAGCAACACTGCGTCAAATAACCGCAGAAATCAATGTGGGACGTACAAGGGACTTGTCTGTTAGAACTGTGCGGAGAAATTTGACTTTCTTGGGCTATTCCAGCAGAAGACCGACTCGAGTGCCTTTACTGACAGAACGACATCGCTTGCAGCGACTCTCGTGGGCACGTGAGCATATCGGTTGGTCCCTAGATGAATGGAAAACCGTGGCCTGGTCCGACGAGTCACGATTTCAGTTGGTAAGAGCTGATGGTAGAGTACGAGTGTGGTGCAGACCCCACGAAGCCATGGACCCAAACTGTCAGCAAGGCACTGTTCAAGCTGGTGGTGGCTCCGTAATGGTGTGGGCTGTTTTTTCATGGCATGGACTTGGTCCTCTGGTGCGACTGGACCGAACATTGACTGAAAATGCTTATGTTCAGCTACTTGGAGATCACTTGCAGCCATTCATGGACTTCATGTACCCAAACAACGATGGGATTTTTATGGATGACAATGCGCCATGTCACCGGGCCACAACTGTTCGCGATTGGTTTGAAGAACATTCTGGACAATTCCAACGAATGATCTGGCCACCTAGATCGCCCGACATGAATCCCATCGAGCATTTATGGGACATCATCGAGAGGTCTGTTCGTGCCCAAAATCCTGCACCATAACGTTTTCACAATTATGGACGTCTATCGAGACAGCATGGCTCAATATTCCTGCAGAAGACTTCCAACGACTTGTTGAGTCCATGCCACGTCGAGTTGCTGCACTTCGCCGGGCGTAATTAGGGCCGACACGATATTAAGAGGTATCCCATGACTTTTGTCACTTCAGTGTATACGATTATCTCAAAATCTCGCTGTGGAGATTTAACTCGCAGAAACTCATATACTTTTAAGACCTGTTTTCGACCATGGGTCCAATGACAATTAAATACAACAGCTCCACTAATTTGCATATTATATTCTGATGTAGCATGAAAGTTTATGTATGCATAGTAATTTTTATAAGAATTTGCTTTTTTGGTGTTGTAACGACAATTTTTCTAATTTTTTTTTATATTTTGGAAACAGGAGTAGTAACACACTTTCTGAATATAGCATAAATTATTCAAATATGTCCCTTTTGAGCTCATTAATGTCTTGAAACATATTCACTTAAGAAATAAATTTTAAATAATTATTTTTCTTGAAATTTTAAAACAGTTATTTTTACAATAAATTGTTGGGCAACTTTGGCATGACAGATAGTCAATTGGTTTCAGAGGAGAAAATGCTTGGACAAGTGATTCCGAACAGAAAGCTTCCACTTATATCCTGGTGATAGGCAGGAATATTCTTTCGTTAGAATCGAGGAGGAAGATGTTTAACCCAATTACCATTCTTACGTGTTTTCTTTCAAAATTGGAGTGTTACAATATGAGTATAGTGTAGAAGTCTCTCCGTGGTGTACCCTAAGTAATGGTAAATTTTCTGATTATGTAGCGAATTATTTAGGCCAGTGTTCCTGATATTTCTCGTTTTAGTTTAGGTACTTTTATTGCAAAGCGTTTCAAATGCATCAGAAGAAAAATAATATTGTATTTTGAAAAAAAAAGCTAGATAAATATTTGAAAGTTTACTTTAAATTGTTTATTCCAATAAAATATGCAATGGCGAAGGGATGTTTTATGCCCTTATCAGTTATTTTAGAATTAGTATTGTAGCTGTGCTCAATAACTTTTAATTAAATAAATGTAACTAATCTACTTTTTAATTAAAAAAATCATTAATCAGTTTACTTCGATATTTTATTTTGAATAAAATTTATTAAATACCTTAATTATTTAGAAATTAAATCGATTATTTTTTGTTACTAATCGATATGTATAACTGTGTATGGGAAAACAAATGAGTGCTAATTTCATATATTACATTTTCAAATTTTTACTTATCCCTAATTTTTTTTAATTAAACACTTTAAACAAACATTTTATACAAACTTTTTTCTCTGTTAAAATTGTAATATTAAAATATAAAAAGCTGAAAGGCGCTTAAAAAAATTATAAAATTAAAAAAAAGTAAAAAATTATATTTGATTTTCTATCATAAATGATAAAATTGTAAGGTTTTTGAACATATTATTTTTAATTTCATTGAACATTTTTGTGATACATTTTTTTTTAAAATTAAATTAGCCGAATCATAGAATTGATTATTTCACTCAAGTTGGGCAACGCCGAGTCATATCGCTAATAATTAAAAAAATCTGTCAGTGACATTTTTTGCAGCTAGTAAATAATAGCTTGTTTTCGACACACCGGCATAATTTATCTTTCATGTAATCCGGAAATCTGTATATTTATTTTTCCTTCATCTGTCAGTTCCTGATGCGGCAGAAAAGATCGATAACTTGTAAAATGCACTGATCTGAAACAGGATGTTGTTGGCTAAAAAAATGAATTATTAGGTTGGTAAGAAAGTTATTTCTTTTTCTGTTGCTTCAACTGAAATGTTCATTATTTCGTTGTTCTTTGTGTGATTTAGACAATATTGATATTAATCGAAAGCTAGTATTTCCGTGTTTTGAATTTTGATGTTACAAGTGTTTCTCAATCATTAAAGTTTGTGAAATAGACAGATCAAGAAAAAATCCATTATAGACAATCTATACTTTATAAGTTCCAATTTGGTCATAATACAACTGAAGCTCATAATTAGCGTTTTGTCTTTGGACCCTCTACAAAAAGTTCTCAAAGATGGTTTGAAAAATTCAGGTCAAGCTTCAAGAGGAACTTCACACCGAAAGACCAAAGGTGCTTGATTGACGACTTTCTGAGAATTTCAATGAGTAATAGACTATAGACTACAGAGGAAATCGGGGATAATTTAAGTATTACCCGCGTGACAGTTGAAAACCACTTGAACAAGCTTAGCTTTGTCTACATATGGTGTTCCCGTGAATTACCCGAAAAAAATAATGCAGATTTAATTTATATTGCTTCATTTTGCTCGAAAACAATATGGACCTTTCCTATGCTAACGAAGGCAAATTTGCACAAAAAGCTAATGCTTTGCATTTATTGAGATTGCCGAGGTCCTGTTCACTGGGAACTGTTGCAACGAGATTAAACTGTCAAGCAGACCTATATTAGGATCAGCTAACCCAACTGAATACAAAAAATAAGTGAACTTTATCTAGTATTGTATAACTGAAAAGTTGTTGTATACTAATATGACAATGCCAGGTCTCACATGGCTTTAAGGACGAAGAAGAACCTTCTGTCTCTTGGTTACGAAGTTTTATCACATCCACCATATTCGCCTGATCTGGCACCATTCCATTACCATATTCTCGATGTATAGTTTTCTGAAAGGAAAAAAACTTTTCGAAATTTTCAGGATATCCAAAGGGCATTGGTAGATTTCCTGGCTGAAAAAGGATATGATCCTTTATACATACGGCATAAATGACCTTGTTGACAGATGGAAGAAGGTCATAAGAAACAGTGGTCAATATTTCATTAAATAATCTCACTTATAAGCTTAAATTTAAGAAATTGAAATTTCCAAAAAAAAAAAAACCTACATAACTTTCTCGTCAACCTAACATACTAACGAGAAAGTATAAAACATATTTTTTTACAATGAATGGGTTAATAAACATAATTTTTTATATACATTCAAAAATATTAATAATATGTTTCCTGTTATTAAGATATTTAATTTCTAAGAAATAAGACTGAACAAGCATTATGCCATTTCAAGACATTCAATTAAATTTACTTTTATAAGGCGTTATCATTTAAAATATCAGTAAGTAAAAATAAATTATTTTTTCTGTTGTAACACTTAAGTATTATGTTCTGTGTTTAAAGAGAAGTGCATAAATCAGAATGTTTCCGGTCTTGTAGATGCAGAATATCGCAGAATTATTTATTTTAAGTCATTTTTGAAGGGAGTACTTCCTTTTGGCACTAAAGTGGATCTTATATCCCACTTATATATGCTAAGAGACAAGTGATTGGTGATGATGATAAAGTATTGATTTTTGGGAGGAATTTCAAGGGAAACTATCTTGCATTTTCGCGCCTTGTATGTTCTTAAGTATACGAAAAAAATTTTGAGAAATTCCTGCTTTACTGTCGATGCGATACGTTTACACGCATTTTCAAAGACGTCCTCGAATCTTTTGAAAGCAGTTACTACAACACAGTCCTCCAGAAGATTACAACTTTTAGTCTTCTTACACGCCAACTTATATTGCCACTGCGCCACAACCGGGAAATAGAATAATTCATTTTAAGTTTTTGAAACGTAGTAATTAAACTATATTGGAATCGTTTTCATGTTTAAAGTTTTATAATTCCTAAATGTCATAGCTTGCTTATAATTAAAAATAGTAATGCCAAACACTTATGCTCAAACAACATTACTACAATTCTAAAACTTTACAACTGAATATTTGATTATATCATCTATAAAATTTAAAATACTCTAACTACTGAATTTACTGCTAGTGGGTTCTGCAAGGTATCTCATTGCTATTTTACTTTACCTAACACCTCATTAATGTTTATAGCCGTCGGCTCACAGCTCACAGTTCCATAAACCTAGAAGGGCAAGTATCTCCTATATATATACTATACTGTTTGTGCTTATTAAGGTAACATAAAATTTAGTTTTAGATCATTTCAAAATGTATTTGATTCGCCAAATGCATTTAAACTTAATTTGATAAAAACATTAAAAAGGGCTTCTTTTATCCCAAAATAGAAAACGAACAATGCATCAAGTACAAATAATATCTCAAAATTAATACCAAAATCATTTTTTTGAAACATATCTTTGTTTACGAACATGTTTAATCTAAGAAAAACAGTGTTCTTTTTCATTAATCATAGCTCTTTTATCATTCATCATCAATGCTCATTATTCAAATATGTCTGTCTGCATTAACGTTGTTTAATTTCGGGAGCAGAACTTTCTCAATTTACGATTTAACAGCATTTACAACTATTGGTTTCTGTAGTATTTATATTCTTTTTAATTTAAGTTTTTTCATATCAATTGATTTCAGATTTTTCTTTTTAAATATGTTCTTTGTACAAGATATATGTGTCTCGACTATGTTTTCCTCAAACACTGATTATTTTTACTTTAAAAAGACATCAAAAGCAGGGTTTTTTAATAACGTAAAAATTAGTGATTGTCAGCAAGCTTTATCATAAGATAAATTAAAATAATTTTTATACATTTTGTATTGTAAACGTTTTTATATTTGTCTTAAAATACATGTTAGAAATTGCAAAAAGCCATTAATATTTAAAAAAAAAAAATACTGGTCTTAAATTTTTATTTAATACTGGTTTATAAATTTTTGTTTATTGAAATGGGAAAGTTTAATGATCCTATATGTAATATCTTAGTTTTGTAGTTTTTTTTCAATAAATATGAGAAAAAAATTAAGTATTTATGCAAATAAAAACCAAATATTAAGAATGTCCAAATTATTATACTATGAAATGTTAATTTTGTGATCGCAGGATTAACTCTCATAGCGTAGTGAAAAACTGGCAGGCAATATGAAAAGTAATGTTCCATTTTCCATTTCAAGAAAATTGTCTATTAACAATTAGTTATAAAAAATAAAGTTAAAATACGGTAAATAAATAAAGTTAAAATACGGTATTTATATTTCCTTTTTATTAATTTACATGCATAAAGTAAAATTTGTAATTCGAAGGTATATTTGAAAAACAATCTTAAGTTATATATATTTGTATCATCGTAATAATAGCATTAATAAATAACATTAGGTTCTAAGAGAAAAAATTGATGAACCATAAAGAAGTTATCATATTTTTAAAGAATTTTTGTAAAAATGTTTTAAATTTCAATTCAACATTAATTTTTTGTTGCCAATGAACGAATATAAGGAGCACTAAATAATTGCACCCTCGATCTACTTACGGCCTAGTGGTAACATGCGTAGCTAGCATAGAGGAGGGCTCAGGTTTAAATATTTCGGCAGCCTCAATAGCAATTACTGTTCTCAGAAATGTGGAGCCTTGATGGCAATTGTGACTTGATGTATAAGTGTTTCCTATCAACAATCAAGATGCATGGCGAGAGTTTTCACAGTTTTCTTCCATACGACAGGAAAATGGAAGAGTTACATCTAAAAGTTTCTCCGAAGGTAGTCCCCATCCTTAATCATTTCTTGGTGGTCTATTAATCATTGAAACACGAGGCTCAATATTCAACAGGAAAAAAAAAACCATCTGGATAATGTGCAAAAGAGAGTTTACCTGTTTTGACTGTACTATGTTCTCCCTAACATGTGGGATTGAGCCTAATAGGAGCATGTCACCATTTGGAAATGCAAATTGGGCTAAAGACAACAGGGTTATTAAATCAAAGCATCCATCGAATTCTGTGGTCAACCTAGAGAGAATGTGTGTCAGGTGGCTCTCACTGCATATGATTCATTATGAATTACACGACATGTAATCGGGAAACTAATAACTGTAAAGACCATTTATAGGCGAACGAGAAAAGCCTATTAAGTCGACTATCCTTTACAAGTGCACACTGACAAATACATTTGCAGCGATGCCAGACTCGATCGATCTGCAATCTCACTGACAGTAATAAAATTGTTTTAAGCAATGAACTTATGAATAGACTCTATTGATCTCCAAAGTCGTGACCATGTCTAGAACAGTGATACGATTGTAAACCATTATGAAATACAACAACTAGAATACCAACCAACAACGATCTGCGGGTGATATCCTACTCCCCGTCGTATTGCCCTTTCTTCGAACTTACATTTCATTTGGATAATACCCAATCGCATTTGCAATCAATACTACTAATTGGATTTGTGCTTATCTTTTACTTCCCTTTCCTGATCCTTTTCTTTCGTTACTTTTCCATTAAACCGACAGATTTCTCTTCTACAGAACAAGCTTCAGGTCTGACAAGCAGGCACCTCCAACCATCTCAGGTATCTAACTTGGCGAATAGAGGGAATTTAATGAGAAACCTAGCAGAGGTATCCTAAAAATAAGCATCTAGATGGATTGTAGTTTGTACATGAATGACAGGAGAATGAATGATTTATAAATTGATTCGCTTTATGTAGCTATATCACTAATAAGATTTCTACGAAAATCAAATCGTTTCACTATCTTTGCACTGCATTTACAGATTTTCGTCCATTTTAGATGTGTTTTCTAGTGAGTGCGTTTTTTTTTTCATATTGTTGTTAAGCATTTATTAAGAACATTAACTTAAATAGCAATTCATATTTTTCTGTAGTTAGTTTTTCTCCATCTGCCTTTGTAAATTTGAATATTACACATACTTAATCATACTTAATTAAATTTTTTCTAATTATATTTTTTGCTTTTTGTCTGACATTTTTATTTCCAAGGAACACTATTTTGTGAAAGAATAACCGAATAACTCTGACAACGTTTACTATGTTTCTGAATTTAGAAGAAATTTGAGACTCAAATTATATATAGCATAGTTATGAATAAAATTTGCTCAATCAAATTAAATTATACACAACATATAATTATCACCAGTGATGATAATAATTAATCAGTAAATTAATAAAATTTCAAAAAAAAAAAATGCAAAAGTCTTATTTAAAAAAATAATAATTTCAACATTGGATAAACTTTATTTATTCTTTAAAAAATTGTGAAATTAATCATGGAAGTTAATTTATTATATTTAAACGCTATTTGTTTATTCGGTAATTACAGAATAAAAATATTCGTTCACTTGATTTCACTTCTTTTTGCCAAACTAAATTGAAAGAAATTCATAATACTAAAACAAATTGTTAACATTCTTAGCCGCTAAAGTATGTGATGAAATACGGTAATATTAATTGAAATTATTAGAAAATGACGAACATAACCTATTCTAAAATTATAAACTGAGAATAAAAATAGTATCGGAAAGAATCAAGTTGACGAAAATCAATCTGTTCTTTATCAGCGACTTTATTAATGATATCAAATTTTAAATTTCCATTATACAACAAATTTCTCCACTATTATTGGGGCTCCCAATTTTGCACCTTCGAAAAACTCTTCCCGCAAGGAAAAAATATTTCTTACAAATAAATATAAAATTTAATATTAATTGTTTGACTAATGCATCCTTTTGATGCAAATTTTAGAATTTTAATTAAAAAAACCTACATGACCTATGAAAAACGGCTAACATTAGTTGAAATCATGACATGAGAAATTCTAATAAAATAAATTATGAGATTCATTATGCATAGATTAAAATATATTTACTATAATTAAAAAAGTGAAAATTAAAAAAATATATAATTTTTATGCATTAAGGATCACAAGTTTCAATAAGTTTATCAACATATGAGTACTAAAGGTTAAAGAGAGTAAAGACATGAGAACTTTAAAGAAAATGCCACTATTTTCAAAAGGAGAAAATAAGATACCTCCCGTCAATAGTCAAACTGATACGAAGCATTCTGTCACAATTTCTTTCAATTCTACTTGTTTTTGAGTACAGTAATTATGATAGTACTGATATTTTGAGCCGAATTTCAGCCTATTTAAGAATGTAAGAAACTTTTAAGGTGATTGATTCTATTAAATTTTATGATTTCTTTACGTGTTTTATGAGAAGAGTAGAATATATTACCAGTATTTTTATATAAGTAAGTTATCTGCAGCAGTACGTCAAACTACAATTCAAACTTGATGAATAAAAATTGTTCTTTACTGATTACTTAAAGTTTTCTATTAAACAAATATTACTAAACTGAGATAATGAATAATTAAAAGAGTGAAATTTCCGTTTCATTAAATTTCCAGAATCAATAAAATAATTAAAGATTTAAGCAATATTCATAAACTTATTAATTCGTCTGGTCTCATTTTACGATCCCTAATCAAAACATAACTTTCAAAGTAAAGTAATAATTCTATGAATATAACTTATCCTGCCAAGGAACTTAAATTCCTTAAATCTCCTGAATTTCACATCCCATCCCAAAATAGCCAAGATAGGCTTTTCAGAAATTCTTTTAAATTTGAAATATAAGACATTAATAGTTAAATCTCTGAAAAGAATTTTATCTAAAGCCATAATAACTATATTACTTGGTAGATGAATAATTTCGATGTCGAAAATACTATTTATGTCATCTAATATTCTTAATTTACATTTGCAGATTCTTGTAAGGTCATGACTTGCCACCAGATAGAAAACATAAAGGAATTTTTTTTTAAATGGACAAAGGCATCTAACTTAAAATTTATCTTCATTCTGGTAAAAGTTGTCACATCAGCAAATACATAAAAAAATTAAAAATACTCTAAATGTTCAGTACATTACTAAATCAAGTTAGTATGATTTATTGAAAACGTAACATGTTAGAGAAAAGGTGGGTGGTAATTTTTTTGTTTCCAAGATAGATACGAAACAAAGCCAAATAAGAGGTATGAGAACCAGGAATCTAATTTTTTCAAATCGTATCAGAGATTCTTAATTATTTGAAAATTTTCATATATCTACGGGTTAGATAATCATTTCTGAACATGTCCAACATCGGGGTCTGCTACCAGTGCAGAACAATCACAAATTTTTAATTAAGAATGTTAATCCAAAAGACAGAACTTTAAAAAAAAATGTAAAGCAGAAAAGTGAGCAATAAGTCACAACGAAAGTTAAATATGAAAATTATATACACAAAAAAATTTCAAAAAATATACATGATTCAAATCAAATAATCAATTAATTTTTATATAGTAGTCTAAAGTTAACAATAGAATTTTTTTATTCTAATTGGTTTTTATTTTTTATTACTATAATGCCCTTGATCATTGATCCCGCTACTCTTGCTGACCATTTTATAGTATCACTTCAGTGAATTGTTGTTGTTCCTTAGGAGCTTAGTGGAAATCCTTGGTTCTACTTTGGAGTACGTAGGTAGTTGGTTACACCTTGCAGTTAGCAATGGTAACAATTTGCAGAAGAAGTTATTCATGGATAATTTCTCCGTATTCCCGTGTAGATTTGAACAAAACCAGGAAATATCTAATCTAGTCGTCGACAATTTATTTGAGATACTGTCACAATCATCCCAATTGTCTTGGAGAATTTTTTTCAATGTTTTGATATTTATATATTGTCGTTGTCTGAACTAGCAGCTCTAATCGCACTGATAACTCAGCTTCAAATACCTCGTATTTTTTTTATTTATTTGTTTAATTTTTGTGTTTTAAAAGTTTGTTTTCTTCGTCAATGTTGCAGCTTTAAGTGCAATGAAGACTAAGACTAATTTAATGATAATTATAGCTTGTGCCTAAGGATAACAAACTTAGCGGAACGGGCTAGCTAATAAAATTGTAAATTGTATTTAATTGAATTTCATACAAAGTTATTAACTACTTTATCTACATAATCATAAATTAACCCCAATAATTATAAGTCAAGCTTTTCAAAATTCTAATCTATAAAAATAATTTTAGAAAGGGTTTTTATCGATTATAAAATTTATGAGTATATATATTAAACTTGTTCTTACTTTATAATTTAAAAAATGTAGCAATGCAATGTAACTATAATCATCCATTATCGAAATATTAAAAATTAATGCCTGCATAAATACACGTGAAACAAAAGCATACAGTTTTAGATTATATTTTGAAATGTTAATAAAATAACTAGTATATAAGAATGTTGAGTATTTAAAACTTTTGAGAAATTTATTTCTATAAAAAAAGTTATTCAATAATTCATTTAACTTCTATGTAAATCTTTTTTGAATCTATTTTATGAATAACCTTCAGTTTTACTAAAAGAATTATAAACATATTATGGATATTCCAGAAAATTTATAAATTTAAAAATATGTTCCTTATTTTTAATGTTTTTAAATGCAACAACTTACAAATTCTTCATTTGAAACCAATGAGATTAAATTTTCTTATTTAATTTCGATTTAAAAGGATAAACCACTATTGATGGGAAAATAAGATAAATAATTTCTTGAAGCTGGGAAAAATAAAACAAAATTCTTTAAATCACCAAGACTACATAAAGGAATCAAAATCTATTTTTACTTAAATTAAACTACAGACGTCAATTTTTTCAAGGCATTTAACTGAGACCAATTTTTGTATTGAATCTAAATTTTGTGCATAAATTACATTAAATAAATGCTATATTTATTTAATGTAATGTTTTATTAAAGCTTCTCGATTATTCACAAGGCATGAAAGAATGTTTGAAAATAATTTCCATTTCCAAATAAACAGAGAAATAAACTATAAATATCACTTAACTTACTCTTAAGTTTCTGTTTAAGTGCGTCACATGCTCTATTAAATTTCAATTTTTTATACATAGCCGATTTTGTTACTTAAAATAAACGAACCCTTACGGAATTCCTTCAAATGCTTTCAATATATATTCCACATTTATGTAAAATAAGTGATATTTTTTAAATTAAGGAACACATAAATATTAATGTTCTATAGCTTATAAAGGAATTACGATTTTCGATGTGAAAATATATTTATCTTTATATTTTATTTTTGAAAAGCACTTTTGCGCTATAAAAGCTTTTGATCCATCATATTATTTTCCTGGAAGGGAAAAAACTTCTTCAAAGCGATGCGGTTTGTTAAAAGGGATCTTTATAATCTTTGAAACGAAATTTTTTATAAGTTTCTGATCCTTTAAACTGAATTTTGAGAAAGACATGCTAAGTCATGCATCGATATTTTCTAAATGCTTATTTGTCTTATCATCTAATGTTTCGTGGAAGAGCTATGTAGATAATAAACGTGAGCGGTTGAGTATAAAACTTAGAGACCTATTTATAAACTATAGTTGGAGAATATTAATTTCTGTTCTTAATAGATAATCGTATCATTCATCCTTTAATGATTATTTTATTATTATTATTTTCCAAAACTTGTTTTCATGATATTTCTGCATTTGCTTCCTTTTGTATTAACTTTAAAAATAAATAAAATATCTCCGATTCGTATGTATACATAGACTTTTATATTTTATTTAATTGATTTTCAACCTTTTAATTTAAACTAACATTATAGTTTTGTTTATTAATGTATTGTACTATGTGTTCAATCCGTTAATATCAAATTATAAAAGCATTATCGAATAATATCAAGTAGACCAAAAGATTGACCATCCCATATTTTCTTATATTTTTAATCTCTTATATCTTATTTATTTAATTTAACATTATAGCTTTGTTTATCAATGTACTGTACTATGCATTCAATCCATTAATATCAAATTATAAAAGCATAATCGAATGGTATTAAGTAGACCAAAAGATCGAATATCCCAGATTTTCTTATATTTTTAGAACGATCTTTCCATAAAAATATTAATCAAAAAAAGGAAATCTCAAGTCTTAAAATTTATTAATCCCAAATTTTCCTGAATAAATGTAGGACATATTACTCACTGCATCCGGAAAGAAATCTTTATTTATGAAGGAAACTTACTGTGTTAAATTAACTTTAATAATATCATTTTAGACAACGTAAGATTTTCAGTATTTCGAAGCTATTTTAAGATGCTACACAGTCAAATAAAAAACCAAGAAAAAATGATAAAACAGATGTTAAATGGAGAAACTTTTACTGAGTATTCTTGTTATGAATCATATTTCATCCTTATCAAACAGAAACGCTAAGAAGTAAAAATGGCCGATTTATTTTTCAGGACACGGAAGAAAATGTACTTTAAGCGACAAGTATGCAATTTTTCTTTCTTCATAATCCATGACGTTCAACTTCATGTTGGGTACTTTTGTCCCTTTGCCATATTTATTTTTCTATCAGGAAAGAAAATAAACTTTCGATTTAATATCGTTTGTAGTATTTCTACAAAACATTATTCTTGTATGTTGAAAACACGTGTCATCCAATCTATCCAAGGTCTATCCAAGGTCTATATTGATGTCGTGAAATGTATTTAAACAGTAGAGGATTTTTAAATGAAAGAAAAAATATTTATATACTAAAGCCTTATGTTACCATTAAATTTGGATTACGAAATCATTATTTTCTATAAATATTCAGAGACTTTTTTATGCATTGATTAAAATATCATGAATATGTTATCAAGAAAAATGCATAAGAACAATAGATAACAATTTACTTACTTTAAACGAAGAACTGAGTTATTAAATTATATATATTTTTTTTTTCAAGTTTGAACTGAGTTTATTTTATTTGAAGAAAAAGTAACATCCTTAAAATAATTAAATATAGTTATTCAAAATTATTTTAAATTCGATTTTTTTACCTTTAGCCATTTTATTTGCTGCAACACATTTGAATTTAATGCCTTACTCTACAATATTCTTTAACGTTAAAAAATCATTACAAGAATCCTCTCGCTATTTACGGTTTTTGAAATATTTATCAAGAAATGTAAAAATTATTTTATAAAAACTTAATTTTAAAAATGTTTAATTTATTGATCATTAAAATAAGTGTGACAGAAAAGATAAATTTAACATTAAAAAATAACCAACGTTTGCTGATTATGAAAAAACAAATCGTGAATAAAAAAAGGTCTACGTTACGTAGACCTTTTTTACCTTACTTATAATAAATGTTAATTAAAAATATTGATAAATAAAAGCATAATAATTAAAAGATTTCATAATAATAAATCAATTAAAAATAGTTTTGTATAAAATAAGTATAAGAATAAGTATTTCCATCAAATACAAATTCATGATCTAATCAAATCTGTTTATTATATAACTGTACTTTTATTATTAATAATTATTTTTAATACGTTTTAAACATTACAAAATTTTTATAAATAAAATTCAAGAAAATTTTATTAAATTTTCTATTTGAGTGCATATTTATTATTTTATTTAATTTTATTAAATGAACATTAATCTAGTTTAATGGAAATACTTTTTTCTGCTTTTAAAAAAGTTATTTGCCTTTTATTAAAATAAGTTCAATTTGTAAATAATATTCAAAAATACTGCATTTTTTATTTCCTATAATTTTAATGGGCAAAAATCAATCTATTAATAATTAAAATTATTAAGTGTATACATACATAAGCCTGTAAGAGCAATTTTTTTTTTATCATAAATGAACAATTTTTAAAAATTATACACAAATATGTATGAAATCTTAATCGTGTATTAACAAAAAAAAAAGTTATTTATCATACTATAAGGTAAATAAGGTTCTATATTACGGATAAAATATGAAATGTTTAGAATATTTTCATCTTGAAATTCATTAAAAATTAATTACTAAATTATTCAATATTTTTACTGCAAGACCCCTATTGGAGAAAATTTTTTCCAAAAAATATTCAATCAAAATTAATTATTTAAGATGCATAAATTGAATAATAAAAAGCAAAGGTGATTAGAATTTCAATGTTTAATATGCAATTTTAGTTTCTAAAAACATGCAAGCATGCATTTCACAATTTTTCTATTAAAAAAAAAATAAATTGTTAAGAGTCACCTTGAACATCAAAAGATTTGTACTTTACAAGAAAATATAGTGATCGTAAAATTTAAAATTAAATGTTAAGATGCTCATTTAAATCTAATTAGCTGATGGGGAATGAATCCATTAATAACAGAGATCTACATGAGCAATATTTAATTCAACACAGGAAGAAACTTGCACAAATGTTGTTAACTTAGGAACAGATCCCAAACTCTGTTAGAGATCTGTTCCTAAAATAGGTAACAGTATGGTAAACAGGAAAATGTAGATATCCTATTTGAAACTGCATCCTTAAAATAGCTGCTATTTGTACTCCACTTTAATGCATGGCGACCAACTTCATTACTATATGTCTAAATCTTTGTAAACATCAAATGGCATTTCCAATTTTAAAATTGAAGTGATACATTTTTAATTCTCTAAGAGCTTACTGAAATCTATCTTGCGAGTTGAATTATTCCACAATATTAAATAAAAATTGAAATTCGCATTGAAATAATTGAAAAATGCTGTTATAACTAATATAGATATAAAAATACATTCTCGTAGAGAAGTCTCAAATTAACCTCACAAGGAGATTTTGTGATTTGTTTCCTAAAAATCAATAACTATGTTATTTTGCCAGAATAAAATATAATGCAAACTTCTAAATATGCGTTGTCAGCCTTAAACAAATTCAATCTAATTTTTATAAAATATTATTATATGTATCATCTATTATCAAATATTCGAATAACGAAATGAAGATATTTATCACACAGTTATTTAAAGCCACGCTTGTATACTGCTTTCAAATTTTCGAACATAGGCTGCAAACTGATTTCCCCATAATTTAATTTTATTATCTATAACAGAACCTCAATTTAAAATAAATAAATAAAGGTAAAGATAATTGTAATAATAATAATAATAATAAAATTAAAAATTAAAATGAAATCTCATTTTAGAAAAGATAATTATTATTATTATTATTATAATTATCTTTTCTAAAAATGATAAATGATAATGTCATTTTTGTCAAAAAAAAAAAAAAAAAAAAAAAAAAAAAAAGATTGCATTTAACATTCTTGATGCTTAAGCAAAATAGTAACTGAAAGAATATAACCAAAAACTTTTTTATGAAATCAGACATAAAAAAAACTATGATAAATAGATAGAAAAGATGAGAAGATGAGTGATTAAGTATTTTTTAATGTTAATGAAATGAGTGCAATTACTGCCTCTAAATGGTGTTATATTATAAGTGAAAAGATTTTTTCAGTTTTTGAAATTAGTTAAAGATGGGCATTTATAAAAAGTTTCATTAAAATTTAATGTGTCTGCTCTCTTAAAAAATTAGTAAACAGCTAAAGAATTATCAATCAGTTGTAAAGCAACCTGAAATTATTGCAGAAAACGTTCAAAATACATTACTTGAAAAATGTAAGATTTTGTATCATCTTACAGTGCATTGTCTAAGGTACAGACATTTTTAATGCTTCCAATAATAATATTTATTCATGGTGTTGATAAGAATATAATTGGGCATAATACCTGTTATTAAAAACACAAATGTTAATTTATTTCTTGGCTGCAAAATAAAGATAAATTATAAATAATATAATAGAACACTTTAAACGATCAAGGGGAAAAAATCCTAATAGCAAAACTTCAACAAATTCCCAATGTTTTAATTTCAAGAGAGGTTTTGAAGCAATACTTATTAAACGAAAAAATAATATTAAATACGAATTAGGAATCACAAAGATGAAAAACAATCTTGTAAAAGTTATGCCATCATTTCCTATTCCTAAATTTTGCTGACGGTATATTAACTAAATATGATGATTTAAAAAAAACTAAGGAAAATCAGAAAAAGTCTGATTGTGAAATTTCTAATTATTCAATATTAATGTAATTTGGTAGAAGGAGTAATCAAATAATTATTTACAAATTAACTACAAAAAACAATAGGTTTATTTTCTGTTTTGAAACTATACAAAATGAAAACATACCAAAAATATGGTATCTGCTATTTGATGAAAAGACTTGACTTTTTAAGAGGATAATACAATTAAAGGAAAAGGCCACCTTCAAAATTATTTGTATTTAATTTTTATCCTTAGAAATGTTTTTGGTTTTAGGCAATTATTTAGATAAAATAATTATATACTCATTTATTTTAATTTGAATTTAGATTTCAACATAATTTATGAAAAAAACCTAGAAGGAAATTATTCAATACTTAGAAGTAAAAAAAAAAACAATTGCAAAATTAAAAATGAAATTTTGTTTTTATTTCACATATATATAATATTATTGCCACAGAATGCATCACAACAGTTATCCAGTTTGAATTTTAAAAAGTCAACGCGGCTAAAATCAGTGCATAATCAAAACTTTAATATACTTGTCCAAGTTCAAGCCCAATATGATTTAAATATAATAAAATAATTACCTTCATGTGGTTACCTTTTGTATGATAATACCCTAAAAAGTTTTAATATATATATTGACAATATTTTGATCATTGACATCGATATTGTGTGACAATATATCTCTCTCAAATAACTATTCCTTTTGTTGACAATATATCATTGAATTCTGCTATTCGTCAAATTTAATCAAGATACAGGGTGTGTAAAATGTCTTTTAAGAACCTTCTTTTAAGAATTTTTTATAATAGATCATTTCCAGAAATATTAGTGTAGTAATAGCAAGTTGTTTTCCATTAAATCGATAAATTGAGATGTCAGTGATAAGTCATACTGTTTGGTTAACGAAATATCAAACTCTGAGATAGTAAACATATTCTATTTTTCATTTCTACGAGTATGAGATTCGTGAAGAAAACATGTAAATGACTTCGTCATAAAATCTTCATCATAAAACTTAATGAAGAATTCCTGAGCTCCCTTGCGTAAATATTTTCCATTGGTCACGTTTCACGTGGTTTCTCCTTCAGCAAGCTAATACACAGAATATTGTAAATAAATATTTATTAACTATTTAACCATCATTCTGATTTTATTAAAAAATAATGGAAGTCAATAGCATAACGTGCCTGAAGATATTTGAGCTGATTCTTTAATGCACTAAGCTTGCAGTAAGTCATTTAATGAGGGAATACTTATCATTAAATGAAAGCAATTTAGTTGATTTCAAAGAGTTTAAATGCTATAAAGAAGCAACGTGCTAAATTACTCTGTGTTATGATAGACTCTTTATGAGAACATCTTCACGTGCATACAGATCTTTTTTAAAATTTAGATAAATCGTTCATTGAAGTAAAAAATAGTATATAATACAATATTGGATATTAAAAAAATGTTAGTAACTAGTGAAAATCTGTATCAACCGAAACATTATAAAAATATTTTTATAACTATATAAATATAATAGAAATTTATTATTAATGCTAATCTAATTAAACCATTTTAAGAAACATGTAATTGCTTTATCAAGAAAAAATTATTTGAATTTTAAATATTTTCAGAATTAAGAATCTAGATATTCCTTATATCAAAAGAAAAAAATTTCGTACATGTCTCAAAAGGGCATGGAGCCTGGATTCAAAAAGGATTTAAATTGTAATGAGCCCAGCAATAAATAAACTTATATGCTATAAGTAACGCTTATTGCAATATGTAAAGCTTATTGCAATGACAAATATAGTTAAAGTAATATTTTGCAACTAAAGAACTTATCAAATGATTATTTAAACTTTGACAGAAATAATTTTTTTTTTTTGTAACTATTATTTTTCCAATAAAATATTTTAAATATTTTTAAAAATATTGCCTATTGCTATTTAAATAATATTAGGTGAAACTCGCAATGGACATTATAAATATTCTTTTAATGTATGTTTAGATATTTGTAACCATAATATATAAAGAACTCAACCTTATATATCGAAAACCTTTTTAAAAGCAGTTACATAATTTTTTCAAGTAAAATATTTCATATTTCCTTATAAAATTAATGTTCTAACTCTTACTGCACTTTCTTAGAAATTCAATTTTGACACGCTAGTATTTTTAATATTTGAAAGGAAACATTATTTTTAAAGTAAATTTGACTAGTTTAATATATACAAATTGCTTTTTAACTTCTTGGCAATATGGCTACCAAGTTTGTAGGAAGCACGAAACTACTTTTGGGGGAGAGTAGTACTTTTTCTCGTTTGGAAAACGACAGCGCTTGAAAACTGTTTCTAGAAATCCAATATATATTTAATCTGAAAAACTGAAAAATAAAAAGATTATATACTTACATTTTGTAAAATGCCACTTACATGCCTCTTGCTAGATTTGTATCGAACTTATATCGTTCTAAAATGGTTTTGGAACATTGTTTTATTAAAAATTTTATATTTGTTTGTTATTTTTATTTGCTGTGTAATAAATAGAGAATGATATCATAATATTTGAGGAAACAGAATAATAGAATTGGATAAAATAATTTATCTTAAAAGTATTTTATATCTATCAAGTTAAAAACTCTTAGAGAAGAAATTATAAAAATAATCACAGTAAATCTAGATAATTTCTCTTGTGTAATTAAATTCCTTTTTTTAATATAAGACATTTAAAAATAAAAATAAATAATTTTGAGAATATATAAATTCATGAAAATATAAATGTTTATGTGTATTACTATTTTTATTTGATGTAATTAATTCATTATTCGTTTAAAAGCATTTTTCTTCGTACTTCAATTATTTGAATGTGTCTTTTGATATAAAACCATAGAGGAATTAAATTGTTAATTATATCAGCAAGTATCGGCTTATATTTTACTCAAAAATTAAAATGTATAAAGTTTGCTTTAAAAAAAAAGTCAATTGAGGTAAGAACCCATGATTAATTTCTCACTGATTAAAAAGTTTCTTTTTAAATGAAAAAGGAGATTTCTTTCAATACTGTAATCGAAAGAAACACGAAAAAAATATTTTCGTGTTTGTTGATTATTTATTTGAAATTAAATACCGAACTCTTACATTCTTACTATTTTTCAAAAATGTGACTGGAATAAAAAATGGAATATATATATATATATATATTTAAAATAAATATGTTTTTTTGTAATTTACTGAAAATTTGAGTAAAATTTCCTTTCAAAGACTTCATAGAAGTAGCATAATTTTACTGTTGATTAACAAATATTTATGTCACCAACGAAATCTGAATTATACATAACATTTTGTTCGATAAATATTAAGTGATAACGTTTTGTGTAATTTAATCTCTTATCAGTTTATTTATACGAATTTATTTCCAGAATTTGTCAGCATTATTTTAAAATTTTCTAATTTTTGCTTAGTTAGCTATTTTTATAGTGAAATTCAATATTTCAGGATTTGACACATGATTCAGCTTAACACCACAAAAAGGAATCATGGAAAGCTAGTAAAACCTTCATTTAATTAGATATAATTAAACCTTTATTTTGTGTTTAAGGATGGAATATCCTAGCTAATCGATATATGCGATTTACTGAAAATTGACAATGGGTTGATAAAAATATAATAGTGTAATATAATAAAAATAAATTTTGTAATTTGAAAACACTTGTTGTTTACTTCAAGCATATTTTCTTGTTATTGAATGTTTCACATTGCATAGAAATTCTCTTTGCTATCTTTTATATTGTTTTATGCTTGATTTTTATCATCTCAGCTTCATTACCGACATCATTAAAGCATTTTACAAATAAAATTTAAGTTAGATTTGCAATATATATATTTATAAAGTTTAAATTTTTTCTAATAGCCATAAAGAAAGAAAGAAACAAGAATATTTGCTTATAACTGCAATTCTGATTTAATTTTTTCACACTTGGCTCTTGTTAAGTAAAGTGTTGTAATTTTCTGCTTTCTCTTAAATATTTTTAATTGTAGACAATATATTGTTTAAGACGGAGAAAAAAAAGAAACAGAAATTGCACGAGAAAAATGATTTAATCTAAGTGAGATGGAAATTAATACATGTAAATGTATAGAAAAAGAAACGATTAAAAAGTTAAAGAAATTGTTTTATTTCGGAGATTCAGCTACATATAACTAAACCTATCAATAAACTGTTACCTATTTCTGGTTCTTACACAATCTGCTATCTGGTTTGCAATTGATCCATAGGGTTAACTAATGTCCAATTTGTTTTCAAATATCGTGTTAAATTGGTATTATTCTGGGATAAAAACACATCGAGGGGGGCTGTTAATAAGGTCTTAAATGATCGCTATTTTTGGAGATATCTGGTGATCGAGCTGGCAAGGAATAGTTTGCAATTGTGCGAAGACAATTAATAAAAATTATTATTGCGTGCTGCAATTATCAACCAGTTCAAATCTAATCACAGGATTCCGTAAAAGGATGTAGAATGTTCTCAATCTACCATCGTGTTGCAAGTGTGTCACATACGATAATTAATGGATTTGGTTACCATTAGAAGTGGCATCCCAAAAAATCTTCTTTCTTCTCTAAATCAGTTGTGATATTCTAAAATTTATTAATTGTCACAAAAATTTATTAATTTACTTAATTGATCTAATAGTATTTATTACGAAATTACGTTATCGTGATATAACTCCTTCTTGAAGCGTGTTTTTTTTATTTCTTTATTGTAGAATATATAATAATTATGATTCATTTTAATTACTTATAAGAATCTGTACTGGAAAATCACAAAGTACTGTCATTCTTAAAATACACAAACAAAAATTTAAGTTAAATTGGATGGTACTATGCATTTATTGTTGTCTAAAATTACAATTTTTTATAGCACAGAAAAATTCCTATATTTTTTATTTCTGTTCTCACAATATAAATAGAGGAAAATATATATTCTATAAAAGGTAGTAATTATTTGTCGAAATTCAGGAATTGTCCCGGTAGTTTTATCAAATTATACAATTGACGAAAAGTAATTCTATTGCACCAGTAACTCAAGTTCTAAGACAGCGTAATACGCAGAATGATACTTCCGCCATTTTTAATTGAGTTGCAACTATCTACATTCAACTAATCAAATAATTCATTCTCTAATAAATTGCTGAGTCTTAACCAATGTATGCTCCATGATAAAGTCCAGACACCTTTCGGAAATGTCTCTTACTCAGGGAATCCTGCCAAGACTCTTCCACCTGCTCATCATCATTCATCAATTCGATCTCCATCGACTGTACTTTTAAGAGACGGAATGGTCAACGAGATTTATCAGTTGGATTCTTTCGATTTCGATTCTCTTGATGGTTACTGCAGAGATTTCAAAATTTGGAATAATTCAGATGTCAGAAAATGAAAGATATTTTTCACTTTGAAATTCATCTTTTATTTGTTAAAATATTTGTAGTTAGGTTTAAAGGAGAAATACTATTTAAAGAAAATAGCCGTATCATTTTATAAAAATTATATATTTTTTTAATTTTTTTTATTTGTTTGATTCCATTTAAAGTTATATGTTTGAAAAGAGAGAAACATATATTTTCTGAATTCAAAGCTAAATATATATATATATATATATACACTGAAGTGACAAAAGTCATGGGATAGCAATATGAAAATTTTCAGATGGCATTAGCATCGCGTAGAACACGTATAAAGGCGCAGTGCCTTCGCAGAGCTTTCATTTCTGTTCAAGTTATTCATGTGAAGAGGTTTTGACGTGATGATGACCGCACGACGGGAATTAACAGACTTTGAACGCGGAATGTTAGTTGGAGCTAGACGCATGGGTCATGCCATTTCGGAAATCGTTAGGGAATTCAACATTCCCAGATCCACTGTGTCAAGAGTGTGCCGAGAGTATGAAATTTCAGGCATAACATCCCACCATGGACAGTGCAGTGGTCGACCGCCTGCACTTAACGACCGAGACCGGCGACGTCTGCAAAGAGTCGTAAATTCTAACAGACAAGCAACACTGCATCAAATAACCACAGAAATCAATGTGGGACGTACAAGGGACTTGTCTGTTAGAACTGTGCGGAGAAATTTGGCTTTCTTGGGCTATTCCAGTAGAAGACTGACTAGAGTGCCTTTACTGACAGAACGACATCGCTTGCAGCGACTCTCGTGGGCACGTGAGCATATCGGTTGGTCCCTAGATGAATGGAAAACCGTGGCCTGGTCCGATGAGTCACGATTTCAGTTGATAAGAGCTGATGGTAGGGTTCGATGTGGCGCAGATCCCACGAAGCCATGGACCCAAACTGTCAGCAAGGCACTGTTAAAGCTGGTGGTGGCTCCGTAATGGTGTGGGCTGTTTTTTCATGGCATGGACTTGGTCCTCTGGTGCGACTGGATCGAACATTGACTGGAAATGCTTATGTTCAGCTACTTGGAGATCACTTGCAGCCATTCATGGACTTCATGTACCCAAACAACGATGGGATTTTTATGGATGACAATGCGCCAAGTCACCGGGCCACAACTGTTCGCGATTGGTTTGAAGAACATTCTGGACAATTCCAACGAATGATCTGGTCACCTAGATCGCCCGACATGAATCCCATCGAGCATTTATGGGACATCATCGAGAGGTCTGTTCGTGCCCAAAATCCTGCACCATCAACGCTTTCACAATTATGGACGTCTATCGAGACAGCATGGCTCAATATTCCTGCAGAAGACTTCCAACGACTTGTTGAGTCCATGCCACGTCGAGTTGCTGCACTTCGCCGGGCGAAAGGAGGGCCGACACGATATTAAGAGGTATCCCATGACTTTTGTCACTTCAGTGTATATAGATACTGTTACATTAAATTTTTATTAACATTTATTACAGAAACGTATTAAAATTAAGTAAAAATTTGGACATGATACAAAATTATCGAATTTAATTACGAATTAATGTTCATTATTTTTTTAATTAAACAGGATAAGCAACAAGGATAGAAAATACTTTGACACAGGAAATGGTTTAACTTTTCGGAAAAAAGTTGTTTGGAAATAGGAAATAAAAACAATATCAAATTAAGAAAGATATTTCAAAGTTTCCACTTTTATGAAAGATCATTACAAGTACTTTTGGTAGTTATTTTTTTGCTTAATAAAATTGTATTTTCTAATGTTTTGTTATACAAGGGTTGGTTGGTCTTTATAGATACACAATATAATTAAAAATTTAAATATTAAAACCACAGATTCCAAGATGAATATGTAGAAATTTAAAATAAAATATTAATATTAATAAATAATATGAATGAAATAGTAATTGAATATTTTGGATAAAAATATGATTTATTAAAAATTTAAAAATTATTACCATGCATTGTTTTAATCATTTAAGTAATAAATATCATTTTAATAAATAAATTATGTATACTGAACGAATTAATGAACAAGCTCAGGAAAACACAATGCAATTTTTGTATAAGTTATTTAAGTAAAACATAATGTATTTCATGCCTATTGATTTAACTATAAAAAGAATATTTAAATGACGTTTCTTTAAATAAAATTCTTTAAATTTAGGTTAAGTTTAGCATACTAAGACATATTATGAAAAAAAATGTTAATTATATTCAGTATTTTTCAGCAATTTGTCATAAATATAAACAAAATAAATTGTTATTTCTGATAAAGTTTAAAAAAATAAGAATTTTAATTTTTGGCAGCTAATTTTATTAAATTTTGACTTATATATTTACTTCCTATCAACTACTACATATAATTAAAAAAAATCAAATTTTCCGCTTAAACTTTGACAATCATCCAGAACATTAAAACTTTAAATTAAGGAAAAAGCTGAGGAAAACACAATGCAATTTTTATATAAGTTTTTTCAGTCCCGCCTAATGCATTTCATGGATATTGATTTACTTATAAAAATAATATTTGAATGACGATTCTAAATACAATCCTTTAAATTTAGGTGTTAAGTTTAGCATACTAAGACATATTATGAGAAAAAAATGATTTACTTTCAATATTTTTCAGAAGTTTGTCATAAATATAAATATTTAATTATTTCTAACAAAGTTTAAAAAAATAAGAATTTTAATTTTTGACAGCTAATTTTATTAAGATATTAAACTTAAATGAAAAGGAAAGCTTCAATTTTGACTGATTTAGTTCCTATCAACTATTACATATAATTCAATAATTTAAAAAAATTAATATTAATAATTCATAATAAATTCAATAATAATAATTCATAATACTATAAATTCAATAATAATAATTCATAACAGTATAAATTCAATAATAATAATAATTTATAACAGTATAAATTCAATAATAATAATAATTCATAATAAATTCAATAATTAAAAATAATTCCGTTTCAACTGAATACTATCCAGAACATCAAAATTGTATAGAATACTTATTCTTAAAAAATATTCAGCTTTTTTTTGAGAGCAATCCTTTAAAAATAAAAATAAAAAAACTAAACTACAAATAACATGCTTCTGACACACGCATTTTCGCAGGATAAAATACAAAACTTTTAATTACAAAAGCTGAAGGCAATGACATATATATTTCTCATTTATTCAAATTACTCATCAAAATTCCTGTGTTGTGTGGTGCTTTGTGAAAATGAAACTCGTCTATTCAGTGAAATGATCATTAGAATAGACGAAATGATGTGTGTAGTGAATTATAGAGAACCCTATTTGCCCGAAGTATGTCCTATGGTGATTAATGCTGTCTAGCTGCCTTAAGGAATTCCAGTTCGTTCAGAAACGCTCTGCATATGGTTAATTGCTGTGTTTGAAAGCTCTAAAACTCCAAATGCTATTTTCAGCCCTTTTAATAAGAACGAATTTGGTAGGTAGAAATATTTCCAGCATTAAAAGCGTCCATAAATTTAAATAAGGGTCCCTAAAAGTTATCGCTGATAGGTTAACACATTTTCTCCATTCTTAACATCAAAGCAAAGTGATAATAAAGAAAGTTATAATCATGAAGTACCTTCTGTCAAAAGCTACATTAAGTTTTCATTATTTATATGCATAATAACAGATAAATAAAAGTACCCTGTTATAAACCTCTTATTGAATCGTGTTTCAATTCAAATTGTGTGCTTTCATGTATATATATATCATAATACTGTGCCCCAAAAGTAAGATTAATTATTTTTTTTCAAAAACTCTTTATTTATTCTTCCAAATTTAATTCATTGTCTTTAAAGTAATCCCCTCCCGACACAATGCACTTATGCCAACTTTTTGTCTAATCCTCAATGCATGCTAAAAAGTCATTGGCAGGGATGGCCTTCAAAGCGCGCGGCGATTCACGTTGAATCTCTTCAATCGACTCAAAACGGTGCCCCCGGAGTGATTTTTTGAGTTTAGGGAATAGCCAGAAGTCTCACGGTGTGAATACTGTGGTTGTGGAACGATATGGGATTACTTTTTGGTGAAAAGGTCACGTAGAATCAATGTAATGTGAGCTGGCGCATTCAGTGTTTTGGGTACCAATCGAGATTTGACACTTCTAAACATTTCTTCACGGTATAGGAATGCTCACCGGATGCCTTCTGCAACATTGTATACGTTTCCGCAAACAAAATTTAATGCAAGTTCTTTGCTCAATTAATTCAGACATTTCAAAAATCGCCGGAATCAGTTTTAGCGTCTCTCAAAGCCAAGCGTAACTCAAACACTAATGAATATTTTGACGTCAAATTTCACACAGATGTCAAGGATAGTGCCAGCTACCTAAAAAAGAAAAAAGATTGAAATTCCATAAGCCCCTGGAATTTTAAATTTAAAATTGGTCTTACTTTTTGGAAACAGTAGTAAAAGTGGCCTGTTATAAACCTCTTATTGAATTGTGTTTCAATTCAAATTGTGTGCTTGTATGTATATGTGTATCGCAATTCAAGAATAAGCAAGGCAAGTCAATGTTTTGTAAAGAAAACAAAACTGTAAAAGCCATAAACACAATTTCAATCTAAGGATTTTCATACAAAATTCATGGAATAAACAGAAGAAAAAAGTAATATTTGGGGATGTATGTTTTTTATTGACATATGATGTTTCAGAGAATGCAATTCACGGAATAGAATTTTTTTTTCCTGTAAATATCTAACTGGGAATTTCGAATCCAAAGGATGCAACTGGGAATCGGCATTTGAATTAAGAATTCTTCGCAGCATCAAAGTTTTCAAATAAATATTTAAATTTTCATTCATATAAGTGAACTTAGGCGTAAAATTGGTTTATCATTTAAATTTACATATTATTATCATTACATATTATTATTATTTACATATCATTATAATCATTTAATTTTATCATATTATTATCATTTATTATCATTTAAATTTATTGGTAAAGTATAGGCAAATCTGTAATCTATTAATTTGAATTATTATTATGGTTGGCATTTCCTGGAATTTAAAATTCATTTTAAAATAAAGAAGAACACATTTCTAGCAAATAAAGCCTAAAATGTTACAGTTTAAAAATTTACTTCACAATTTCAATCAATAAAATTAGTTTAATTTATTTTGTGAAAACAAACAACATTTTAGAAGACTTCTTTTAATTTATAGTTAGCCATTTCAGATTTATTGAGGTAAATTTTACTATTTTTTTTCTGGGATCTTTTAGATATTTTTTTCTATGAATTATTATATATTATATTTATCTTCTATGTATTATTTATCTATATTATTTTATACATTATTTATCTATATTATGTATTTTATTTTCTATTCCTTTATTTTTTCTGTTTTATTTCTATGTATTTATTATGTATCAGACTATTTTCCTCCTCATTCAAAAGAAGGCCCATAAAAGTAATTTTAAATTTATGTCTGTTGTTAAATTATGCACAAAATTTTCTAAATACACCTTCCCGTAAATAATATATCTTAAATACATCATCATATGAATATAAAATTGCAATTCTTCTAAAAGAACACGTGTTTAAAGATAAGAATGTAATATCATACGTTTGTTCTTAGATCGGTAAAAAGCATGATATTACTAAAAATTAAATCGTACATTATATGAATTTAAATTTTATTTATTGATAATAATAATTCCAGGATTTAAATTATCTTATATTAAATATTTAGAAAAACATAACGATTGGATTAAATTATTATTACTCTTTTTCTTTGTTTCTTCTTTATTACGCTTAAATATCTAATAATGTTTTTAATATAAAAAAGTTTCTTTCAAGTCAATTTAATATCATTCGACTAAAACATCAATAAAATAATTTGATACTTTGTTAATCAGGAAAAGTCAGTACTATTTTCATGACTAATTAAATTTTATTTAAAATTTTAGCTTCTGTCAATGTATCAATTAACTAAAAAAGCAAAAGTTAAAAATTAATTTAGAAAATTTAAATTTAGTAAACATTTTGTTCTTCCATTTTTGGATCAAAAGATATCAAAAAATACTTCTGAACAAGAAAATAAATTTTTTGTCAAACATGAGTTATATTAAAGTTATTTAAATAAATTAATTACCGTAAAAATTAAAAAAAATTAACAAAGTTTTATCTATATAGACTTTGCACACCATCCGTACATTTATTAATTATCTTTCTTATATATTTAATTTGTAAGGAATACAAAAGAAATAACTTGAAGTATCAATAATATTACAAAATTACGATATACCAATAATATTACAATAATCAAGTGCCAATGTAATTACGCACACAATAATATTATGCAAATTTAAATTATCAAATATACTGAAAAGTAAAGTGCATACAATTTGTTCATTGGCTCGCCAATTTCCATAAATCACATGTACGACAAATTTCATTACAATCAGACTATGCGGAATCGAAGCTACTATATACATCACATATACATACTATACTATGTACATAATAGTTAATTTATTTGTTCCGAATTTCAAGCAATAAAGTTTGAAGGGAAAATCCTTTTGAAAGTTTCTGAAGATAGCACTATAAATTTTAATTTCTTATGGCAAAAAACCGAGGAAAAATATCTGTAAAGCATAAAGTATCTGTACCATTATCAAAAAGTTGGACATCTAGATTTAGGGCAAATTTACTCAAGTTGTCACCTCAATAGATGCGTCAGAGTATTAGGAAAACGAACAGAAAACTTACACCTGGCTAGATTGCCACAGACCTTACAGATTGTAACAAAACTCACGTATCTGCTAAACCCGTTTTTCGACTATTAAAATACATTGTTTTATATGCATGATATACTTTTATTGTATTCCAATTGAAACATGGTATTGTTGGGAAAGATTGCTCTGGTGTAATAAGTATGTTCGACAGGGTCTTGAAGTGAGTTACAGTGATTCAGAACGATGTTTGCTAACGAAACCGATTCACAATCAAGAGTGATTCTGGACATCAGCTATTGTGGAAAGAGGAATTGTTATTATAAGAAAGTATCCATGAACCTGATAGTAATGGTCGAGGATTAATGGTATGGATAAACATTATGCACATTGGCAGGACAACATTTCGTATCTTTGATGTAGGTACAATAATAACACAACGGTTTCGCCTTGAGATTTTTCCTATGTCGTTACAATATTTTCGGTACTGTGTATATCATGACTTTTTGTTCATAAATAAAAACGCCTGACCAAACAAGATAGTTAAAGGGTTCAAGATATTAGAAGAGGAAGATACTGAATGCATCTGAAGACATATATATTTATTCCTCGTACTCAAATTAAATTTAGCACAACTGAGATACACTCTTTCTAAGAAATTTACTTCCTCGAACCATACAGGAACTAAAAATAGCTTTAGAAAAATGGAACAAATGAAACAAAATTTTCTCAATAGTTATGCGAGCATAATATAGTTATAGTTATGCAAGCATAATATAGTTATAGTTATGCAAGCATAATACAGTTATAGTTATGCAAGCATAATATATGCCAAATAGATATCATGTGAATGTCACAAATGTGAAAGTCACACACCTGACAGAAGTAATCATATCTATGCTTATTTTGACAAGGATGAAAATTTTTCGTAACCCTTAAAAATTGCTCTGAGAAGGATATTTTTATTATTATTTTCCATGCGACATAACTTTTTCCATTTCTCATGATAAAAAATGCAGAATACTTTTAAATAAAGCGTATTGATTTCAGTTTCTTCAATAAATGTCTATTATAAATTAATTATAGATATGTCTATATTCCTTAACAATTGTAATGCAGCGTATTTTTTTTATTTGTAGTCTAAATTTGCTATTTTTGATTTGATTTAAAAACATTTCACATTTATTTAAGCTACATATCCTTTATATACATATGCGCTCTTTTTCAAAAAAGTAAGCTAAGCGATTTATTGATTATACAATTCTAATTGAGGAAAATAATAGTAACCTTAATTAAACAATTACAAATAAATTAAAAAATAAAGTTTAAAGTGAGACAAGCAATATATATTTAGATTTAAATTTCACATGAAAATTAAAGCATAAACATAATTCAATTTTAAGCATATTAGGAAATGCTAAAAATGCTAATATATTCTTATACTTATTATGCTATGTAGTTAAAATGAAATGCAAACAAAATAATACATTAAAATATATTTTCGACGTGATTCACATATACTCTTTTCTAAAATGACCATAGAGTTTGCATTTTTCTGAAAGTAGCTAATGTAGCCAGTAAATTTAAATCTGATTCCTCTTGCAAGTTAAGCTATACATATTATCAAATGGCCAAGAATTTTATTTGGAAGGCACATTAACATGTTTGTAAAAGTTGAAAATTTTAAAGATTAATTATTTTTCATAAAGGAATAAATTCATTCAAGAATTAATAAATATAACATTAAAGCTTGGCATTTTATTCAAAACTCTGATATATATATATATATATATATACACTGAAGTGACAAAAGTCATGGGATAGCAATATGCAAATTTCCAGATGGCAGTAGCATCGCGTAGAACAGGTATAAATGCGCAGTGCTTTCGCAGAGCTTTCATTTCTGTTCAAGTTATTCATGTGAAGAGGTTTTGACGTGATGATGACCGCACGACGGGAATTAACAGACTTTGAACGCGGAATGTTAGTTGGAGCTAGACGCATGGGTCATGCCATTTCGGAAATCGTTAGGGAATTCAACATTCCCAGATCCACTGTGTCAAGAGTGTGCCGAGAGTATGAAATTTCAGGCATAACATCCCACCATGGACAGCGCAGTGGTCGATCGCCTGCACTTAACGACCGAGACCGGCGACGTCTGCAAAGAGTCGTAAATTCTAACAGACAAGCAACACTGCTCAAATAACCGCAGAAATCAATGTGGGACGTACAAGGGACTTGTCTATCAGAACTGTGCGGAGAAATTTGGCTTTCTTGGGCTATTCCAGCAGAAGACCGACTCGAGTGCCTTTTCTGACAGAACGACATCGCTTGCAGCGACTCTCGTGGGCACGTGAGCATATCGGTTGGTCCCTAAATGAATGGAAAACCGTGGCCTGGTCCGATGAGTCACGATTTCAGTTGGTAAGAGCTGATGATAGGGTTCGAGTGTGGCGCAGACCCCACGAAGCCATGGACCCAAACTGTCAGCAAGTCACTGTTCAAGCTGGTGGTGGCTCCGTAATGGTGTGGGCTGTTTTTTCATGGCATGGACTTGGTCCTCTGGTGCGACTGGACCGAACATTGACTGGAAATGCTTATGTTTAGCTACTTGGAGTTCACTTGCAGCCATTCATGGAATTCATGTACCCAAACAACGATGGGATTTTTATGGATGACAATGCGCCATGTCACCGGGCCACAACTGTTCGCGATTGGTTTGAAGAACATTCTGGACAATTCCAACGAATGATCTGGCCACCTAGATCGCCCGACATGAATCCCATCGAGCATTTATGGGACATCATCGAGAGGTCTGTTCGTGCCCAAAATCCTGCACTATCAACGCTTTCACAATTATGGACGTCTATCGAGACAGCATGGCTCAATATTCCTGCAGAAGACTTCCAACGACTTGTTGAGTCCATGACACGTCGAGTTGCTGCACTTCGCCGGGCGAAAGGAGGGCCGACACGATATTAAGAGGTATCCCATGACTTTTGTCACTTCAGTGTATATATATGAGTTTGATATATATATATATATATATATATAGTTTTAAAATACAGTTATATATATAGTTATAAAATAGTTTTAAATACAAACCCTGAGTAAAATATATCCCCATGTTTCTTAAAAAGATAAATAGCTCGCAATTCATCTTAAAACTGAATACTACATAAAATGAAGCTCATCTAAGACTTATATATTCCAAAAACTTTATTGAAATCTTTTTTAGTGAAAAATGTAATTCTATACTACTTACATTTTTATAACAAATAAAAACTTGAAAAAGTTATACTATCTCTAAACATTTCCGTGTTTTATCGGCGGAATAGTTTTCCAGTCTAAAAATACCCAAATTTCCCTTTACCTTTGCCAGAAATTTTTTAAACAGATAAAGTTTCCCATACATGGATAAAAATTCACCTGCTGTTCTATGTAAAATAGAACAAAATGGAACTCGAGTATGACTTTTTAAACGATAAGAATATTTTCAGGACAGAATACTTTATATATCTTGTCTTTTTCTCTATCTGAGAATTATTCTTTTTACAGTTTTGGTAAATTTAACCAGAATTCATGAAAAAACAAAAACTTTTTTTTTAAACGTTTCACATATTTGTTAGACAGCCGGATATTTTTAACTCAAAAAATAGTATTGTTTAAGATTTATATAATTTTGCTCACAAAACAAGGAAAAGTTGCGGTTTAATCTGTAATAAATTTTACTGTATATGGTAGTTATTTATAGTTTAAATTATGGTTAATATAAGGAGTAATAAAAATATATGGAATAAGTATAGTTAATATAAAGATAACTTTGTTCGAATATTAAAACAGACATTTATTTACCGTTAGTATTTGTGTTTAATAAAGATTTTATTTGAAATATTTGAGTCACTTTTGCCATGGAAAGCATGGAATGTTCTCAGAATGAAATGTATCATATTTCAGAAATATCTTCAGGGAATATTTTTTTTTTATAGAAATAAGTAGAAAAAGTAAATTTAACCAAGGTATCGTGTTCTTTATACCTTATATCTTTATACTACTTCTTTATTATACCTTATATATTATACCTTCTATATTATACCTTATACTTACTTCTTTCTTCTTTATATCTTATTTTTATTGATTGATGTATATAATTAAAAATATGATATTTTATTGATTGATGTATATAATTAAAAATATGATATTTTATTGATTGATGTATATCATTATAAATATGATAGTTTATTGATTGATGTATATAATTTAAAATAGGTATATACAATAATAAAATAGAAAAAAAAACATCAACTAAAGTATCATCATCTATAAAATCTAGGAAAGTGAAGAACAAGTTGAGCCGATTTGTATTTGTATCAATAAACTATAATAATTTTAATGATATACATCAATCAATAAGATATCGTATTTTTAATGATATACGTCAATCAATAAAATAACATATTTTTAATGATATACATAAATCAATAAAATATCATATTTTTAATTATATACATCAATCAATAAAAATAAGATGTATGTATAAAGAACAAGATACCTTGGTAAAATTTACTTTTTCTACTTATTTGTATAAAAAATATCCCCTGAAGATATTTCTGAAATTATGATATCCTTCCATTCGGAGAGCATTCCATGCTTTCCATGGCTAAAGTGACTCAAAGATTTCAAATAAATTCATTATTAAAAACAAATACTAACTGTGAATACAATAAAATATAAAAACAAACCATCAACTAATCTAGCATCATTTATGAATTTAGGAGAGTGAAGAACAAGTTGAGCTGATTTGTATTTG
Source organism: Caerostris darwini (assembly GCA_021605075.1). NCBI lineage: Eukaryota > Metazoa > Arthropoda > Arachnida > Araneae > Araneidae > Caerostris > Caerostris darwini. The sequence continues at coordinate 269,759 of BPLQ01010356.1, forward strand.
TATCAATAAAGTATCATATTTTTAATGATATACATCAATTAATAAAATATATTTTTAATGATATACATCAATTAATAAAATATATTTTTAATGATATACAACAATCAATAAAAATGAAATGTATATATAAAGAACATGATACCTCGGTAAAATTTATTTTTTTCTACTTATTTCTATAAAAAAATATTCTCTGAACATATTTCTAAAATATAATACCTTTTCATTCTGAGAGTGTTCCATGCTTTCCATGGCTAAAGTGACTCAAAGATTTCAAATAAATTCATTATTAAAAACAAATACTAACTATAAATACAATAAAAAAACATAAAAACAAACCATCAACTAAACTATCATCATCTATAAAATTTTGGAGAGGGAAGAACAAGTTGAGCTGATTTGTATTTGTATCAATAAACTACCATACTTTTAATAATATACATCAATTAATAAACTATCATATTTTTAATAATATACATCAATTAATAAATTATCATATTTTTAATGATATACATCAATCAATAAAATATCATATTTTTAATGATATACATCAATCAATAAAATATCATATTTTTAATGATATATATCAATCAATTAAATGTCATATTTTTAATGATATACATCAATCAATTAAATGTCATATATTTAATGATATACATTAATCAATTAAATGTCATTTTTAATGATATACATCAATCAATTAAATGTCATATTTTTAATTATATACATCAATCAATTAAATGTCATATTTTTAATGATATATATCAAATAAATAAAAATAAGATGTATATATAAAGAACAAGATACCTTAGTAAAATGTACTTTTTCTACTTATTTGTATAAAAAATATCCCCCGAAGATATGTTTGAAATATGATATCCTTTCATTCTGTGAGCATTTCATGCTTTCCATGGCTAAAGTGACTCAAAGATTTCAAATAAATTCATTATTTAAAACAAATACTAACTATAAATACAATAATAAAGTAGAAAAACAAACCATTATCTTAACTATCATCATATATAAAATTTAGGAGAGCGCAGAATAAGTTGAGCCGATTTGTATTTATACACATTTCTTTATCAGACTTTTCTTGGCTAATAAACAAGAAATTCGATAAGTCTCGTTTTTCCGGTAAAATTTTCCGAAAATATTATTCAGATGTTTTGAAGTATACCTGATATTAAATAATACGCATGGTTTATTCGAAATTTTTATTGCAATATTTCTCTCAATTCAGAAGCTTATTTATGATTTTGTTGAATGATATCCAAGGCATTAGACTAAAATAAATTCTCTACTACTATTTTAAATGCGCTTTCAAATATCAGCACCTCAAGAACATTTTACGGTTCCGGATTTTTCACTTTGGGTGAAGTTTAAAAACAAATATACAAATAAAACCTCTATTTGCCTGAAACCAGAGTCACCTAAACTAGTCAGGCGCAAGATGGAAAGACATTTTTTTTTGGCTAACTATAAGTACCTTGTGATTTATTTTTTATCAAATGGTTTTTGTAATTTTTTTTCTATTTTTTTTTAATTTATCAAACATGGTCGCATTTTAGCTTTTATTTCATCAAATCTATATAGGGTAAAGCATCGCATTAATATAGGATAAGATTTTTAACAGATTAATGTAGGATAAGACTTTACATCTTAATCAAAAAATTTAATAATTTGTATGGATTTGCAATTAGTTTTGAATTAATATGAGAATCACTCACCCAACTTGCGTTATATAGTTCGCTTAACAATAAATTGTTCATTTTAAAGAAGAACTTCATATGAAAAAAAAAATTATGCAATAAATACCATATATTTTCGAATATAAGCCAATCCTTATATAAACCGAGAATGTTATGCCTTTTTTAAAAAAATTTACCCAGAGTTCAAAACCCAGATACAACCTGTATATATACCGTATAAAAACACGTATATAACCTGCATACCCGTATATACACTATGTGGAAGAAAGTGAAGGGACACGACACTATAACGACATAAACCCATATTTATTGAAATTAATAGGAGGTAGGGCCTCCTTTGGCTGCGATCACAGCTGCAACCCTTCTGGGCATGCTTTCCACTAAATTAGCCATAGTGGCAAGAGGAATTTCCTTCCAAATGTTTAACAGGAAGTTCCATAGTTCAGGCTTGCTTTTGGGGAGTGGGGTGCAGGCCCTCAACCGACGGTGCAATTCGTCCCAGAGATGTTCAATTGGGTTAAGATCAGGGCACTGCGCCGGCCACTCCATGCATTTAACGTTGTTGTTCACATACCAATAAGAGTCCTCCTTGCAACATGGCATGTTGCGTTGTCGTCTTGATACCAGCAATCATCCATACCGTGCGTTGCCCACAAGGTAGTAAGGACATGATTGTCGAGAATAGCACAGTATCTATCGGCATTCATCGCACCATCAACCTTCACCAGTGGGCGAACCCCATACCAGGAGAAACAGGCCCATACCATCAATCCTCCTCCACCAAACTTTACAGTTGGGACGATACACTTGGGCAAAAGGCGTTCTCCTGGTAAACGCCATACCTAAACACGTCCATCGGAACGGAAAAGGGTAAATCGTGACTCGTCATTCCAAAGGACGCGTTTTCAGTCATCCAGAGTCCAAGTACGGTGGTCTTTGGTCCATCGAAGACGCGCTTTCTTGTTGGTTTTCGTAATCAAAGGCTTATGGGCCGCCGAATGTCCAGTGTAACCTAACTTATGGGCCTCGATACGAAGAGTCTTGGTCGAAACGGCCACACCTGTGGCTTGTCTAAGCTCATTAGCGATGTTATCCATGGATGTTTGACGGTTACTTCGAATCTCCCTGCCGTGCACCCGCCGGTCCCTGCTGGTGAGAACTGTAGGTCGTCCACTTCGGGGTTTGTTCTGACAGTGTCCCTCAGTCTTGTAACGACACACAACACGTGCTACAGTTGATTTTGAACAGTTACGGAGACGGGATATCTCCCTAATTGACACCTTGGCAAGATGCAATCCAACCAACACACCTTTCTCGAACTCAGACAACTCTTCCCGTGGCGGCATCTTGACAAAAAACAACTCTAGTCGACTCCACAGAGTATTTATAGGATATGGCTGACACGTGATACCTATTATTGCGCATGTGTCAGCTGTATTGTCGACTTTTCTACTTTTCGAGGGGTGTCCCGTCACTTTCTTCCAGATAGTGTATATATATATATATATGTCAAAATACATGTAATAGTTTTTATTGAAAGACTTTTGGTGCTTTTTTGTAAACTGGGTACACATTTTGCAAACATCAGATTATTCATTTTGGTAACGATAACAACAAGCTATCAATATAAACAATTTTGTAAGTAAAACAACGCATTTTTATACAATGAATAACTCATTTCATTGGTTTTTTTCTTCATAAACTTATGAAATATAAACTAAAGAAATAAAAACACGCTATATTTAGCAATATTTGCTAAATTGTGACTTACTGTTAATTTCTGGCTGACATAAAAGTACCTTATTTGGGAGATTAGAGGAATCATATATAAGCTGACAACCCGTAACTTAGAAAAGTTAGCTTTAGAAAAGCTTAAAAAAACTTAAAAATTATCGTCATATACACGAAAATATACGGTAAATAAAATTGTTTCCAAGACAATGGGCTTATTTTTTAAGCATTTCTTAGTTTCTGTCTAAACAAAACCTATTGAAATAATTTATAGTATCATAAGTTTATTATAATGTTAAAGTGTAACGTATAAATAAAGTTCCTTTTTAGATATTGCACTGTAATCATATTTTTTTACTCGAGGGTTTACTTTACGTAATTTTATACATTTATTAATAACCTATCACTAGTTGTACAGCTACTCCACGTCGACACTCCTATTTATACATAGTCTCCAGTTTATATTTAAATTTACCTGATATAATATGAAACGAATTATTGATAATCTAGCAAATTTTGCAGTTCATCTTAGCATCATGTCCAAGCATAAAGATTTGTTTTCGTACATAAAAAGATTATTTACGATTCTTTTTGTAAACGCGTTATATATTATCTAAACATAGAGCCTAAATTTCAGTAATTAAGTTTAAAACAATTCAGCATAAATTGTTATTTCATGGAATTATACATATAAGCAATCTAGTCAATACTTTACCTTTTTACGATATTTTACAGTAGTATAGTGGTTTCTACTAATTTAAAAAAAAATATTTATTTTAATTATAGAAGAAGATTTAGTTGCAAGTTGATATCCCATTTTAAACCACGCTAAATATTCACATAGACTGCTGGCGACTTATAATCTGGATAATTGATTCAAATTAGGAAGCTAATTCAAGGACTCAACTCCCGAATAATTAAATTATCCTTTTACGTTCGGTATGCTATTTTTAAAACATTCAACATTTATACTACACTTCAATTTCTTAAATTAACTAAATATATTTCAATTCCTTTGGTACAGTCTAAGTACAATTATTTGTGTATGGAATTAAAAGTTTTACAATATTATAGAAGTTCAAAGAAATATCTTAAATTACTTATAAAAATACAGCTGATTGTTTGATCCGAACATCAATGTTATATTAAAAAATTACTGTGATATTTCATTAAGATATCTGTAAAATCTTTTGAAAAATCTGATTTCAAGTGCACAAAATAAACTGAAGATCTAGTTTTTCAGAATACACATTTATTTAGATTTTGTTTTTGTAGAAAATAGCTATATTTAATTATAATTAAACAGCTACAGTTTCTTCTATAATTACAGAAGGTATAAAAATAAAATTAGTAATAATTTCGATTAATGTTTCGAATATTTTCACCGATATCTTTTTTTAAAATTTAGGCAGATACAGATATTTGAAGCTCAGTCCACAAATCCCTATTATGTTAGGTGTTTTATTGTTTCTTATAAACAGCAGTTATGGACAGCAACATCTAGCCTAAGTCCAAGAACCCATGTGGTCTCGTGAAAGGAGGGAAAGGTGGAGGGTAGCTTCAGTTGTGATGGAGCACCCGTAGGTAGAAGTTTGACTTGGCTCCGGGACGCTGACTTTCTACAGGGGTAGGATTGTCAGTCCTGCTGTCAACACTCTACAGTCATATTAGAGAGGGATCTATGACTTAAAGGGGATTCGAAGCCTTTACAAAACCAAACCATTATCCCGCTGGGACTCAAACTTGAAACCTGTGGCAGCAAGTTTCTGAGCGCTAGTCATTCAGCCGCGAGGCCCTATTTTGTTTGGTAAATTCAGTCACTTGGCCTGAGAGATATGATACATAGATCTTTCGATACATAGACGATTGCATATGCGTGGTCCTTATTATCATAGGTACATTTTATTTTAAAAATTTATAACTGGTAATTTTTTGAAAGATTATTAGATTTAATGAAATATTAAAACAAGAAACATAATTCAGCTTTAGTCTAAAAAAAAAAATATTTAAACTCTTAAAACCTTTTTATTTATTGTTTCTATTTTATTGCAAACTAGAACATTATATCATTTATCAATAAGGAGCTTACATGAACACAATATCCTTATCCATATTTTTTTGTTTATCTATGCGATATTTATTGGCCAAAACAAAATTGCAGTAAATAAATATATATGTTTTTGGAAAATAATAAATTAAAGTCCTTACGCCTATTTGAATCAAATGAACAAACATTTTTAGACATGAATATCAAAAAGTAGATAAATAACAGGCATTTGATTAATGTTTTTTATTACTATATAAATCAAATGAATGCTAAAACACTTATTAAATTTATATATTATCATGCCCCAATCTGCTTTTTTCTAATTGCCAATTTCTTTATCTGCTTTTCACTATATTATCTATTTTTAATATATATAAAGAAATACAATATGTGTGTTAGATTGATCCGTTCTGTGATATGTGTGTGTATCCCTCAACAAGATATGGCGAGTGCATGTTGTCTATTGTTTTAATTTCCAATATGGATGGATTGGAGCCATACTTTAAAGTCTACAAGATAATTATAAAGTATAACATCTAAAAATTGCTGTATTAGGCTTGAACAAAACACGATCTAGAAAATGCTAATCTGTAAGCTATTTATTTTTAGTATATATCAAGAAATAAAATCTACATATTATTCAATTTTTGAGGGATTTTTTGTGTGGCTCACGTCCGAGTTGCAAAGGGGCGTGACAAAAGGCTGTCTGTACATTCGTGGTGCAGAACTGTTGAACAGTGCAGCTGTGTGCAACAGTTCTTGTGCAAATGTTCTGGTGCAGAACTAGGTGCTGCTGTTTACAACAACAGTTATACTGAAATTAATATGTTATTATGGATAATATTCAGATTTACTGTTCTATTATTTACGCCTTTAATGACTTTCCATCAAATAATTTCGCAATAATAGAAAAATATGGCAGTCTAATATTTGATATTGGTTTTTTTTTACATTCATTTTAACTGACAAAAGTTTAAACATACTTTTAGATGTACATTATTGATTAGTCTTCTAACACATAATGATTAAGTGAAATTTTAACAAAGTTAATTTCCCCTTTTCATAAAAATTAGTTTAGTACAAAGTTTGATAACGCTATGAATCGTGATTTGTGCATGATTAATTAGTTTTAACTATAACAATTTTAAAGGGAGCTGGTAGTTAACTAAATGCTAAAAGATATTAGCTCTATTATTACTATTTTGATTTCAAAAACATGTTCAATCAACGTACATATTTTAACAGGAGAATTTCTGTCCAATCAGTTTTGTAAAATCATTTTACTTTTCATTTGCAACATTTTTTATAACTAAAGTAAAGAAAAGGGCTCTAATATTTAGCATAATTTAAAGTATAAAAAAAAAACATCTTAAAATAATATTTTCCTATCAAAATGTTTTCTAAACTTTTATGTAAACTATACGTTTTTGACACTTTTAAAGAAGTACATTATTTTCAAAACCTAATTTTTAATAAAAATAACACATTTCTGCAATATTGATTTTTTTAGAATTATTTTTGATTCCAACAGAAGAAAAACTTAACTCAAATTCATTTTTTAAAGAATGCACATTATTTTTCCAACGAAAAAAATAAAACATAGATACGAGTACGTATTCACATATAAAAAAAAAATCAGAGGATTTAAATTCGAAATGCAAAAGTTACATTTCATTTGAAAAAAAATAATTTGAAATAATTTATTTATTATTATTATTTTGTTTTTTGCAAAATCTCTTATTCGAAATGCAAACCGTTTAATATGAAAACCAAAAAGTGTAGACTGATTTAAAGAAAGATCAATTTGGAGTGTAATAACTATGTAACATGTGTCATTTAACAAAAGTTTTAAAAAATATGATTTATATGATTTTTTAAAATTATGATTATTTTACATATTTTTAAAATATTTTTACATTTTACCACATATATATTTAAATATACATCTTTATAACTACTTATGAATTTCTACTTTTATAAACATATACACTCAAGAGCCAAAACATTATGACCACCCCTACATTTTGCAATGAACTCGCCTGGATGACGTGGAAGGCACGTGATCAGGTGAAAGTGGTATTTAACTGGTATTAAGTGGTGGTATTAATCCATGCCAAGGCGGGTTGAAGCTGTGTTGCGCGCCAAAGGTGGGCCAACTCGTTATTGACAGGTGGTCATAATGTTTTGGCTCTTGAGTATATGTTCATATATGCAAAATTGTATAATATTCATACAATTGCAAAATTTTCCTTGGTTCATCAAGGAAAAGTTTGGTTTGAGAAAATATAGTCTAAAACAGAATTCACCTTTCTCAATATACTTGAGGCTTGTAAACTGTGAATTATGGTTTCGTGAAGTCATTTTTTAAATGTCATAAGAATAACATAGAAGGCGTATTATTGTTATAGTCACTACTTCAAAAAGAAAAAAATGTTTTCTCAAAGCAGATAAAGATTTAAATTTAAAATAGAATTACTTTGCTTTTAACTGAAATTAATACCCTGTAATGGATATTTTAAATGGTATAAAAATGTAAATTTGATGATATGAAACCTATTTACATCTATCATTAATATAAATTTTGTAAAAATCACAATGCTAATTTGTCAATGATGAAATGACACATTAATTTATTGCAACACAGAAATAAAAACTCTATTTTAAATGTTCGATAGGTACTTTAGAAGTATTAATTATTATGCATATTAGAAACACAAAAGCAATTTCAAGAGTTTGTTTTTTCATGGTATTAGTAATTTTAAATATCTATGATGTTATTAACATTTTCTGTGATGTTATTGACGCTGAAGTATACAGAAAATTGCTTTCAGAAAAAACTCGGTTTTAAATATAATTAAGGCTAAAGGATGAAATGTAGAAAATAATTATGCAATACCTAGGTAAAATTTTCATATTTTTAAAATTTTTATCACATATAGTAGTTGTTTTGTAAAATAAAAGTTTTAAAATTTACTTCAGTATATCTATTATCATTTTTAATGTGTTTAATTTAAGACAAAGCATTTAAATGTTATCGTTTAAGCAAAGACAAAATTTTGTTTAGCTCATGGTTTACACTGGAGTAGATTTGCTTTGCCTTCTGTTTTATAACTTATTAAAGAGACATAATAATTATAAAAATTTTAAAGAAGTTAGTTAGAAATAGTCCTAAATTTTTGAAGTAACAGTTGCTCATAGAATAGACACAAAATAAATGTTTTTTTTAATCTAATACTGAATGTTTACTTAGTTTAATTGATAGCTTTATTCACTCCCTATACCAGGGGTCGGCAACCTGCGGCTCGCGAGCCACATGTGACTCTTTGGATATGAAGCTGCGGCTCTTTAGTTCCATACGCAAATATTATTTATTTTATCAAAAAAAAAAAAAAAAAAAAAAAAATTTAAAAATCGTTCTGAATCGATTAACGAGGATTAGGCACCGATTCTATCTCTCAGCCACTTGTACTCGCTTTTCATCGCACCCCACCCCCGCGACACGCGTCATCACTGTCGTCAGCCCATCGGAAGCTCTCGAATGACGCCATCGTCGGATGTTTCTATGTAGGTTTTAATTCGAATTTGGCTTCTTTGCGGCGCCACTAGAAATTGAAAAAAAAAATGCAAACCATTCACAGATGGTGAGTAGGGATTGCAATATCGGACCAAAAGTTCAATACCGGTATTCGGTATTTTTTAGATCTTAATACCGGGATACCGGTTTTAATACAGCTGGTAGAAATTTTCGAAAATGACCAGTTTTATTAGAGAATGTAAATATCACAAAAAAAATTTGTAACTTATAAACTATGACAGTATATAAAGAATCGCAAAAAAGTAAAGGAACATCTTATTTATTTAAATCAAAAAAAGAGTGTAAATATCACTATTCAGTCTGTGGTACTATTACAAATTTTTGAAATGTGATTTTAAAAAGCATAATGCATCAATTGTACTATCATTAAACCTGGAATGTAATTTTGTGCAAAAATTACCAGCTGTCGAAAACGCTCTTTCAGCATCTACGCTAGTGGATGGAACTGTTAGCAATGCGCGATAAATTTTTTTCAAGTATTTACCTCTAAATCTCTCATCTTCAAATAAATCTATTTCTCGTCGGATTGTTTTGGATATAGTTGATTTCTGTATTTTATTTATTTTTTTTTTTGAAAATTTTTTAGTTACCGCCAATTCTAATTTATTTATGAGTATATATAATAAATCCGAAAAATATTTTGAACTCTAAAGTATGATATGCAAATACAATGTGAATAACAAACTTATCAAATTAAAAACTATCAAAATATTACACACTTTCTTCACAACTACAACCTTGTTTTCACAGATAAGAATTCCAATTTTTCAGATAAGAATTCTGAATAAGAAATCACAGATAAGAATTCTTTCACAGTTAAGAATTCTAAATTTCTAATAAATACCGAAAAGACGACTGGAATGTGGACGTACCCAGCTGGAAGTATCCGAGGAACTTGGAATCGCCCAGAGTGTCATCTCCAGGCTTTGGCAACGATTCCAAGATGATGGTAATGCGAGTAGATGTTACAGCACAGGTCGCCCCCGAGTTACAACGCCGAATGAGGACCGGTATTTAGCAGTTACTGCCAAAAGAAACAGACGGAGCACAGCATCAGACCTGTCTCGTCAGCTCTCTTCAGCTACCGGTACGACAGTTTCAAGGCAGACCGTGTACAGACGCTTAGGGCACATTGGTCTATATGCTCGTAGGCCTGTCAGATGTGTTCCACTTACCGCAACTCACTGTCGCCTGCGATTAACCTGGAGTAGAGAGCATGCATTGTGGACACCGCAACAGTGGTCTGGTGTGATGTTTTCCGACGAGTCCAGGTTTAGTTTGCAGTCTGATTCTCGCCGGACTTTCATATGGAGAGCGCCAGGTACCCGTTACCACCAAGAGAACACCATTGAACGACACCGTTACGGTGGTGCAGGATAGCTCGTTTGGGGAGGAGTATTCTTGGTTCCAGAACTGACCTGCATGTTCAGAGTGTAACGATGACAGGGCCACATCTATCGGGATGTCATTCTGGAACAACATGTACGTTTGTTTCGGGGCGCCATGGGTGCTGAATTTCTGTTTATGGATGACAACGCCCGTCCTCACCATGCAAACATTGTAGACGAATGCCTTCAATTGGAGGATATCACCCGTATGGATTGGCCAGCATACTCACCGGACTTGAATCCAATAGAGCATGTGTGGGATATGCTTGGCCGACGAATTGCAGCCCGTCAACCCCCTCCCACCTGTCAACCGGAACTTCGGAGGGCATTGCTTGATGAGTGGTGTAATATTC